>JAAXYW010000992.1:0-26477 GCA_036851895.1 Orthonychiurus folsomi
GCATCATCCAAGTCTGTGCGATTTTTCTGGAATTAACTATGAATTTTTGAAAAGTGGAGAAAGGGGTCTATGGTTATGAACCCTTCATGTAGTCCCATGAGGGCTGACTTTCTCTTTCCAATTTTCAAAAATTCATAACTAATTCCAGAAAAATCGCACAGAGTTGGATGATGCATCAAATTGTTCAGAATTTGAACGGCTTTCAATAAAAAAATAAAACAGGTATGAAAAAAATTTTCTTGATGTAGTTGAAAAACTACTTTTTTGGTCAGAATTTTTGACCTTTGACCTTTTAATGATGTCCGCAAATGGAACATGGCCCAAATTCGGAAATCGCTTTTTCTAGGCATGTGCAAAGTTTGAAGTTTGTATGTCACGAAACGCACCGGAGAAAATGATTTTGAGGGTGTCCGGATATTTGTGGTTCCTACTGTATTTGGAGGACGATTTGTATTTGAATTTTAACACAACAAAAACACATAGGTGTACAGGTTAACAGCAAGTGAATCGGCTAAATTATGTGTGCTATTTAATTCATTAATTTTGTCCATTGCAATGCAGTGCAGTGGATGCTGGATCGCTGGAGAGGCAAACAAGATGAGATCTTGAAGCACAAAAAATGGGGAAGGAATCATGCCAGACACGAGGCAAACCTTTGCTCCTTTTATCCTTCTTATACTAACCACCTTTGTACTGTACTTGTGCTGTGTCAAAGGTCAAGTCATTTTGAAGTCACTAAGCGCACGACGCGGACACATTCAGCCAGAATGAATGTAAATACTGAATGCAATTTATGTGGCAATCCAACTCAGTTAATTTGAGTGAGTAAATAATTTTATTACTCACAAACGATTCAATTTTTTTTCGACGAAGGATGAGATTGTTTTTAGCATTATTTCGTCATGTACGTCATGTAATTTAGCAATGTTAACCTGAATTCTGTATTGCGATGTATTTATCTTCCGCATTTCTGCAGTTTTAGATTCCCATATTTGCGATTTATGCAAGGCGAGATTTAAGAAATTGAGTTTAGGACTTGGGCGGATATAGACAGGTCGTAAACCGCAGCGTAATGTTGTTAAAAAGAGAAAATGATTGAAGAGGACGCGTGTTGAAGTGCCTGCCAAGTACATTAACTTGAGAAAGCACATTAGTGTCACCATCAACACAGTCCGGATCCCATCTCAGTCTCAACTCTTGTAAATATCATCCAAAACATAAAATATGATTAATTGTTGGAGTCAGGAGAGTCAAATCTTCAAAAACACAACATAAAACATACGGTACGACGTCTTTCGTATACCGTATGTATTAACCTGGGTAGATGTTTCCTGAAATAATTTTATTTACAAATTTCACCATCAGCTCCGTACATGATTCTGTAGCATGTAACACGGGGCAGCAGCGGTCAAAAGCCTTTTGATATACAATTGACAGGCAAATGAATAAAACAGGCAACTTTATCCGACTGGTTGTAACTTAACTCAAATTTCAACAACCATTTGCAGGTTATACAACATTAATACATTATTTTCAGACATTTAATTTGTAAAGTATGGATTAACAAACCGCGCTAGGCGGAAGAAACCAAACAATTACAGTTGCCCAGCTTGTTGGAAATTTGTATTAGTACGTTAATATACATATTTTTGAAATGGAATATAATTTTACAAAAAGTCAATTACGGTTAAGTCGGAGGAAAACACAAATCCAAAATTATTTCATTTTCCCGTCGCGGCGCGTGCCACCACCTCCCGCGAGCACGGAAACAGCCATTAGTGTCACCGTCAAGCTAAATTTAGTATTGAATCCATGTTAATGTGATCTGCAGAATTACTACCAGACAGCACACTCCGAGGGATTGAGGAGCAGATTTCTTGGATTTGATCCAATGATAATAAGTGTGACCTATCTTTAAATGCCGTGCTGTACTGGTTCCGTGAATCCAAGGAGGTAGTACATTGTAGTAGCAATAGCAATGCATGCCATGCTATGCAATGCCACATGTGGTGAAAGTAAAAAAAATTCAAACATGAACAAGCAGAGCAAAAGTAAAGAGTTGTCGGGATTCGTCACAAGCAAAAAATATGTAAATATGATGTGAGTAATTGCTGAAGCTTAAAGCCCTGGAAATGCGTACGTAGAATATAATTCCAGAAGCCTGATGTGCTGTGTGGATTTCATTTGCTTTGAAAACGTACGTGCGTTGAGCGGACGCAAATTGAGGGTAATCAAGAATGCATTGCACGGAGGCGCCAAACAAAAACACCCAAAAGTTTTTACCTCTCAACATTTGGTGGGAAAAACCTATAATGAATGTTATTAATGCCAGCGGTGTGGTGGATGGACGCAGGAGGTGATGTGTGCCTGGAAATTTTGCATAATTAGCATGCATGCTGTGAAGTGTGTTGTTTTTCACTACCACATACACATTGGTTTGATTGCAAGACATGTTATTCACAGATCATAGCACAGACAAGATGGCGGATAGTAATCCCCGGGCAGCGGGGCAACTAATTTTTTCTTTGGCTGGAAAAAAATTATGTTTTTTTTTGGTTGAATTTGACTGTCTACATGAACAACTAAATGATTTAGCAAGTTAATTTTCATATTTCAGAGCAAGCGTTTCAAAAAAAATCGAAATTTTATTCTGAATTAGGTGAAATGTGTGAACAAATCTAAGCCAATATGCCGTTCTAGAATAATAATTTTAGTCGTATAATTTAAAACATCATTTTAAGGTAATAATTTGTCGTGATCCCAACTAGATTTGTAACCAAAATCCGTGTAATTGTACAAAAGAAAAACGATTAAACTCATGATACAAATAAGATAGCCTAATCTTATCTTTCATTCTAAATTTGACATAACATGTTTTTATGTCAAACAAATGCATCAAAAACATAAAAACACGTCCTTAGGTATTATCAGCTGAGGTAATATGGGCAGAAACTTTATTCGCTTGCATGTACCATGCATATTTTACCAAACTGAATACTGTAGTTGTCTACTATCTAAACTTAATGAATTTCTAATAACATTTTAATAAGTAAATTATACTCTGTAGTTTCAGCCACTTTTTTGCTGGTTCTCAAAAGTCTTTTTGCACATTTGACATTCCTTACTCATCCCGACCGCCGTGCCGACGGACCGGAAATCACCCATTAAAACAATGCAAATGTCTACGCACCATCTCGTAAAAATAAGTTATCCGCAAATTCCAAGTACCCTTCACATCCTCGTTAAATATTTGGTTGGGAATCTGTTTGAAGTCCATCCTCCTTCGGATTCCAATCCATTGTTTACAAAGGGAGGAGTGTTGATAAGTTGGGATGGTGGGGGGAGGCGTGAGTGGGAGCAGGTGGTGGCTGAAGGCGAAGCGTGGGAAAATGATCCCAGCCTCCGTTCCCACACATTCCATCACAATCAAACAACCCAACATGTGCCAACCGCCACCCGATCCCCTCGCCGCCACCGCCTTGCCACAACACACGACCGACCTTTCATTGAAAAATACAATGGAAGGCACGGATTTTAATCCTTTCCCATTATCCCTCTGTCGTCGCACGTACTTCGTGTCTTGTCTGCAATCACAATTGACAAGTACACCCGTTTGTTGTGAAGGATATTTTAATTTTTAGGGATTTTGATACCAGAAAATGCGTTCATATTATTAAGCAATTAAAGGGGTGATGATTTTTTATGATTTTGAAGCTCGCTAACGCTGGGCTGCGCCATGGGTTGATTATTTTGCAGGGGATTTGTGTTTTATGGACTTTGAAGGGATAATTTTTAGGCTGGTATGTGCTGTGGGTTGTTTTGAAAGTACTTTAATTTTTTTGGACTTTGATACCCAATAATACGTACAAAATGTTTAGTCCTCACTAAGGTTCCGATCAGATCGGATATTTCGGATGGAGTATCTGATCTGATCTGATAGATGAAAAAATTATCTGATCGAAAAGTTTCGGATAGCGCTCGGATGGCGAAAAGCATTATCTGATGCTAGTCAGATATAGATCAGATCAGATAATCAGATATCTGATGAAGTTCAGATATCCGAAGCAAACATTAAGTAAAGGGGAATGTGCAAGTTGCATTTTGGTTTTTCCAAGCCCAAGAAGTTGAAAATTTGACAGCTTTTTACATGTTCACCACGGCAAAGCGTCAGATATCTGATTCGATCAGATAATTTAATTTTTTTATTTTTAAATTATTTTTAATTCGGATGAGATCAGATGAGCGAATATGATCACCGACTCTTGATCAGATCAGATCAGATATCTGATCTGATGATGACTATCTGACAAACTCGGAACCTTAGTCCTCACTTTATCCAGGTTAAACAAATGAATGTTAAAATAAACAGTTCTAGGTTCTGGAAGTCCATCAAATTTTGACTAACCAAATCATCCCGTTCAATCGTGCAGACGGAGATGAATTTAAATCCAAGTCTACTACAAGATCAGATGAACGGAACTGTGTAAACCAATTACATTTTAAACTAAATATTTAATTTTTGGTGTGGCATCCGTGGTGTGTCAAAATCGAACGGAAAATGGAGAAATTACAAGTTGAGACAGCTATAATATTTATCTGGTCTAATGCAACTTAAGCTGAATTCTTGGAGAGAATTCGTGATTGTTAACTGCATACATGGTGATTAAGCAGGCATGATTAAGAATCCTTGATTTTGAAAACAAATCCTTTGCCGAAATGACAAATTAAAATTCACACATGTTTGATGTACAAAGCCAAATAAAATACTTTCTAGCCTTTGCCGCCGCGTCGGAACGAGAGAAAAACGATTGGCAGTAAATAAGCAAATAAATAGAGGAATGTAATGCAGGACCATGCCGTACACTTGAGAATTCCGTGGTCGCTTCGGCGGTTTAGTTCAAAAGACGAAAAACACAAAGAGGATTTGAAATTTGAATAGTCAAAGAATGACATGGGAATTACAGTGAGTTCGTACGCGTACGTAATTCAATGCTGATGATGCGGTGAGAACAAGGCACTATGCACGAAGCACGTGCAGCCCTCGCATTAAATAAGTCAATAAAATACAATACAAACACACAGGATCCATCGTTTCATCTCTGAATGATATGATAATACCCCCGCGTCCCGCATTTATTGTGCTTCGTCCACGCGCCTTTTGATTGGCATCCGGCGGTGTTTAACAATGAAATTTATTATTGTGCGTGAATGTATAGATGCCGTAATGCTTTGGACAGGGGCCGCATTTAAAATGCTGGCATATTTAACATATCTTACAAACTGTAATTCTGCACCCCAAAAACTTTCAACGAAGATACAATTAAATGATAATTTAAAAGTAATACTAGCGGCAGCAAACTGAGGATATTTTGTTCCAGCTTAGATTTTGTAATTGGATGGTTTTTAAAATATGCCCTTTAATTCTTGTCATATGCAAAATACTTATAATGTCTAATTTTTAAACCAACTGGATATAATATGCTATACAAATTTTACAATATATAAACGAACAAAACCAACGTAAGCTGGGTTAAATTTAATCAATTGTGATTTACTGGCATTAACTGTGTAAATAAGAGCCTTTTTACTCAAAACAGACCACCAAAATATTCCATATCAAAATCTACGGTCACTAAAACGAGTTTTACTACGCATTGTACAGTACACATGGCCTAATGTAATGTAATAGAAAGCGGCAAGTGTGGGGCTCACTTTTGAAGTGAAATAATAAACTAAACCCACCACACCACTACATAGATACTTGCTGAGTGAGTCGACTGACTGACTACCCATTTGAGTGCTCATAAAAAAGGAATTGATAATGGAATCATTCTTGTTATAATTGTTTGCGTTGTTGTTCATTTAGTAAATAAATGCATTGGGAGTGCATTGTTCGGGCTGGACACGCACGTAGTACGTACGTAGGCCAGGACCAGAAGAACTCATCATTGTTTGCTGTTGACGGATAGCATTATAAATGCTTGGATGGACGAAGGCGATTAGATTGACTCAAAAGATTGGATCTTTCAGACAACGAGAAAAAAGGACCGCTTCATTTTATATTCACATGCTATTCCATGTTGAAAGGAACTTCAAATTTGTTTAGAAAAAAATCAACCAAATGCTCAGAAGCTTAAGATGGTGTTGTACGGGATGAAAATCAAGGGGGTATCTAGTATCCTTATCTTGAAGACAAGCCTAAGTCAACTTTGAGTTAACAACATGTAAATAGGTTAATAATTACTGAAGGTAAATAAGGCGTTCAATTTACGAAGAAAAAAAGTGCGTTTGAAAAAAAGTTTAACACATGGATTTGGAATCCCGCCCAAAAAATCACCCGGCAAACGCCCGCCTCATGATGATCCATGTTCAACGGAGTTGAGCCGAAAATTCCAGTAGTTGATTCCCTGTCCGGAATGGCGTAGAAGCAACTAACTGGATCACGATATCCTTGCTCTCCCGTGGCATTCGATTAAGGAAATTAAACACGACATGTCAATCAACACGAACTTAAAACTTTGTAAATCCCCGACTCGATCGGTCCAACTTCTTTTCTCTTCCCCCGCGATTACGATCCCATGCATTTTCATGTTTAATGTTGAAACAAAGGATGGAATTTGTAATATGGATTGAAAAAATAATAATCTGTATGCTTGAGCTGTGCTCAATAAACCTAGTACTCTCGACCAACAATGGCATGGATGTGATGGAAGCATCTATTTCAATTTAAATTTTCTGTTTGTTAAAATATGAAACAATTATCAGCGTTACAAAATGTATTTTTATTTTAGCCGAGATTTTGCTTTTGCCTATTTCAATAATCGATTCGGCAATCCCAGCCAAAAGTGGTCAGATAAACAAAATCCATGATCGAGAAATGCTGTAAATACTTTACATTCTATTTTGAAGTAGAATTTTGAAGGAGGGACTGACACACAACAGAACAGTAGCACCAAGTCAAATTTGTAAATAATTATTTTGTGCTAAGCAATTCCACTGGATACATTTTACAATTAAATATCACAGAATTAACCAGTTTAAATTTCAGGCAAGATTTGATACCAGCTAACCAGCATTAAAAATTAACATTTAATAAATGGCAAAGACCGGTCATTGTGGGATTACAAGTTCTTCAACAAATTTGAATTAACCATTTACTTTCAAAACGCTGTAAACCCATCCGAAATTTTGACTTACATTCTTGATAATTTCATAATTCAAACAGTTCAGGTGTTCCAGATTTCCAGCAAAATATCAAAATTGGTTAACAACAACATCCGCACTCCCAGTGAGCTCTATTTTAATTTCATAAAATAGTCAATCAAATCCCTAATTGTAATAAATAAATATTTAAATAAAATTAATAAATAAAATAATTGTAATAGCTACGTGTTGGATTACAAGGATGAACACAATTTCAAACGAACTGCAAGTAGAACAACACACGTACTTCAAAATTGGGGGTGGGGGATGTGAAAATCCCCCTTCTCCAAAATACATCAATATTGAGCTTTAACTAAATCCATCCATAAGTTCCACTTACGCCTGGTTTATACTCGCCATTTACCGTGCTCTTGCCGTGCTTTTTCGACAATTTACCGACGGCATGCTTTTTCTACGATTTATACTCGAATCCGTTTACCGTCGGTTTGCTTACGGCATGCCGTCGGCAAAATCTAAAATTGTGGTTTTCCTTTTTTCAATTTATACTTCACTTTGCTTTTCCCTTGCCGTGCTTTTTGCGTGCTTTTTGAAAGTTGAACTCAAGTCAACTTTTGGGAAACGCAAGAGAACGGTAAAGGCACGGTAAACGCGAAAAGTTTAAATGCGAAATGTTTTTTTATGGAAATGAAAAGCAAGAGCACGGTAAAGGCACGGTAAGGGAAGGGTAAGACGAAAAAGTATAAACCAGGCGTTAAATTCCAATTCCATCAATCCCACATTAAATAGAACTTGCTTTTCCTTGCAACATAAAACATCAAAGGTTGACCTGTAATGCCTCCCAATGAACATGCGCAGCGCACACAGCCTCCGTCCATTTATTTCCTTCTTCTGTACTGTCGTTTTGGCCGGCGTCCCACAAAATCTCCCATTCCCATCCCCCTCCCATTTAACCCTTGACCACCGACTATTAAAGCCCTTCACTTTTTACGATTAGTGTCTCACATCATAATGGGTCTTTCGTTTTTAAAATTCTTAACCCATTAGCCTTCGCCTTGCTACCTGTTCATTTCCAAAAACGACTTATGCTTAATCCCTTTGATTGACCGGAGCGGGATTCTCATGCTTTCGTCTGCTCCATCCATATCCTATGCCTTATGCCTGCAAGGAAACTTGACTCCATTAGGATCTTAATGCCTCCTTTTACTTCCAATTCCAATGCAATGCATGCTAATGAGTTCCAACACTAAGACGGTACAACAAGAAAAGAAGGGCCTTCGTCGTTCATTGCTTTTGGCCTAAAGTTCCACCACACCAATAATGCATCACCAGCACAAGCAAAGCACGTACCCATGCCATGCCATGGTATGAGTTTATTTATGACCCGGCTCCTGGCCAGATAATAACATGATGACGACCGTCCGTCCGTCGGTCTCAAGAAAAAGGTGAAGGAAGAGGAGGGAAAAAACAGGTAGGGGATTGGTACGCGTCAAAACCAGGTGCTTCGGCCGTGCCCAAACTACTTTGTACTTTGTTCAAGTACCTGACGCCCAGGACAATCCAATCCAATGCAGTCCTTTATGTATGGTTATGGCCGGAGGCAGTTGAGAGCGGACCGTGGGAAAGACGTCGGATTGTCTTTCCCAGGGATGATAAGACGAAGACGGCAGGCGAACACACACGGACAGAACGTGTGCTCATGCAAATCCCCCCACTGCCACTACGTACGTTGTGTTTACCAAATGGAAACCCCATTCAACAAGTGGCTGGATGCTGGCAGACAAAAAAATACAGAACGTACGTCTCAAGAACAAATACGATGGAAGGATTCCTTATTTCATTATGCAAATCCAAATCCTCGGACGGACGGAGCATTAGGTTGTACGTACATGTACACGCACACCTGTGCTTCCTTGCCTACTACATTAATTACAGGTGCTCGACGAGTCGACGACGACGAGAAAAACTATGAATGGAATGGGACGGGAGTTCGGAATGGTGCGGTGGAAAGGGGGCAGGAGCGGAATATAAATTTGGAAGGTAATTTTATGAAGGTCCGTGTGGAAACATTAGCACGTGCGACTGACTGGCTTCCATTCGGACGACAAGTGGATGGGTTAATAAATGAGGGCAGACAGGGGGGTATGGGTGGGGTCACAGGTGTGAGGTGTATGGACTGAAGATGAAAATATATTGATTTGGTTTTGGAGGTTGTTTTAATTTTATACAGACCTAGCATCTGTAGTAATTTTAATAGAAGCAGTACAAAATTGAAATTTTCTGAATGGCACATAAACCCAAGCAATAATTCAAAACTGGAGTGGAGTAACCAGACAAATTTGTTTTCATAATTTGAGCTGCAAATGATTAGGATTTTCAGCAAATGTGACATGAAGACCCAACTTATACAAATCTGAGCTATGATCCGTTAGTTTACCGCGGTTGAAGGAAGACTTTTATGGACACAACTTAATGATTCCTTGTGAATTATCTCCTGAAGTAATGAATTTTTGTTGCGGCGGATCATTGATTATTTCAAATTTAACGCAAAATTCCGGTTTCAATCGCACTACGTGGAAATTCTTGATTAAAAAAACTTCCGATTCCAATTATGAATGCAATTCGTAGGCTTGCATTAAAAAACCTATTCCAAGAAAACCCTCCAAAGCTAAATACAAACTTATGCGGAGAACATTGGCATGGATCATATGATGTACCCCATGTTTGCAAACTCTAGAAAGTGTGACTCAAAGTGAACGACAAAATTCCGCCTCGCTTCGCAACACAATTCCACTAAATAACCTGATGAATTATCGTAGTAGTAGTAATCTGATAAGTAAATAAATACAAGGATAGACTTTGCTGACTGCTGCCAAATATTTTTAAATGCGGTAAGCTGGGAACAAACCTTTCGACTCATTCCCACCCGCGTTTTATTGACAATTGAGATCGTCGACACACACAAATATTTCATATAATATTTTCCCCATCTTTGACAAACACCGTCCTCCATCCTCCGCATGGATGTGGAGCAAATGACAGATGGAGAAAAGCAAACAGACAGACTCCACTTCATGAATATTAATTATCAACAATTGATGAGGGCACACACACACACGACGCGACCGCGACGACGGCGTTGAACTCGGAATTTCAACAAACTGCGTCACAGAGTCACTAAAAAGTATTTTTTCCAAATTTGGAATGGAAATCAGGTCGTCGTCGTTGTGTGTATGTGTTCCATCCATCATTGGGCTCTTAATTTTTATCACATTGCAGATATTGATATTACTAAGGCACATTATGTACACTGGATTTGGAAGACTTGATTCATTGTCCACTTTAAATGTGGTGATTTGGCCACTAATTAATTTAGAAATAAGGTATACTCCTTAATTACATAACAATTTGGTAAGATTAGGCTCCCGGCACAGCACGGCACGGCACGGATAAATAATGTATATATTTCGTGAGCGGAATTGGTTGGATTCGGTTTCCGTCGGAGGACTTGATTGTAAAATTAACAGGACTGCTAATTACATATTAAAATTTAATGACGAACCTCAATCCGAGACCACGAACATAAATAAATGACCCATGTGTCCTATGCGTGGTCTAACTCTAACCTCACTAATTGAATTGATTGTTCAGCACGCTTCCCGTAAATAGTTTTCTCAAACTAAATATGATTTTGGAAATTAACTCAAACTTAAAAATAAATCATAAAACAACTCAAAATTAAATTAAAGTTTTGTACAGAAAACTAAGATCTCGATCGGGCTTTTAAGACTTAGACTATAAATGCCTTAAGTTTGCTGCTATTGATTGATTGATTGTCATTCAACGCATCTTGTTGGAAAATAAAATCCAAAATAAAGTAAAAGTAAAATTACGAAAACAAATAAATATTTTAACATTATGAAATATTCAACAACAAATTTAAAAAAAAAATAGACTACGTTCGAGTTGATTTTAAATGCGGAAGTGCATTTAGGTTCTGGACGACGTAAAATATTGAAAGACATGAGTTCATACCATCGCATTTCCATTGCGTTTACTTTTTTAGCACTTGTGGATCCTCCGCGTCGCGTCGTAGGGAACAATTTTTGGTGTAGTTGTAGTAGTAATCACGAGTTTTCGGTTTTGATTTTTAAATCTGGGTCAAGTCATGTCACGTTTCACCATGGGCGCCACACATTATCATTATTTGACAAGTCAAATGGCTCCTCATCCATACAAGACATTTTCACATCCGAGGACTCCGAATTCTTGCGAACCATGAGGGCCATTGGAAACCCTTGGGGTGGATACGGTGATGAGTTGAGGTCATGACCTTGACCCTTGATTGCGACGGCGGCTCCGAATGGACTTTGACTTTGAAGATGAGCCGGGCTTGGACTCAGGGGAATCCCACCTTCGGATTTCATGTACGCAAAAAGTTGTGGGGAGGAAACCGGGGAAGTCGGTGGAGTGTAATTTGTGAGGACGTTTAATCCGACGGGGGAAGGTTGACCCGGGTAAATCGGTGTAAGGGATGCAGCAGTTGGACTGTCAATCCGATGAATGCAATTATCCAAATGAGCCATGAGTCGACCTGTGACCGGGAGATCCGCTGGACTGGCTGTCACCACATTTGACATGTA
This sequence comes from Orthonychiurus folsomi, assembly GCA_036851895.1. NCBI lineage: Eukaryota > Metazoa > Arthropoda > Collembola > Poduromorpha > Onychiuridae > Orthonychiurus > Orthonychiurus folsomi. The sequence continues at coordinate 11,805 of JAAXYW010000992.1, forward strand.
TGTGGACACTTCATTTGCACAATGAACGAATCCAGCCCGAAATCTTTCACCTGCACTTGTATCATTCATTTGCTGGACTCGACGGAGTTTGTGAAGGTGGCGGACAGTTAATTCCAAGACGTCGGCTTTTTCCAGGCGGGAAACACTTTCCCCTTCCGCTTGCAAGGCTCCTACGAGTAATTCCTTCAACTCATCCAAACAGCGATTGATTCGGGCACGTCGCTTTCTCTCCAGCATTGGTTTCATAACCTGGAAAATAGAGAAAAATCAAAAATTGAGTAATTTATTTAAAAGGCGAAAACGCAAAACCTATTAACAAATTATTCATAGCATTGATAATAAAAACAATTAACTAACGACTTGCAACCTCAAAATCTTTTTCAAATGAAAATCAGTAGGAAAGTATTTCCTTCAAAATGTTCCAAACAGAAATGTAATCTAACTAAATCCAAATCCACAATATTTGCAATAAATAAAATCTCCGTCGACTCCCACGTCAGTCAATGTCAAACTAATATTCCGCAGTCCCTCAAATTTTAAATTAAAAAAACATTTCTTACCTTTCTATATTGATAAGTTCGGGAAATGGGTTGTTCCTCTTGTGCAACGATAGCTGCCATTTTGACGGACGTGATTGTCTGAACGCAAGGCACTTGATTTGTAATTTGAAAAAGTGTAAACTTGTGATTGTCAGGAGGAGTAAATTTTCCAAAGTTGGTGTGTCCCGCTCAACGCTGAATCCATGAATGAGCCGAGGAGGGCTCGTGGCCACGGCTTATGAGGTTAAGCCCAGCCAAGGCACTGCACGGCACGGCACGGCTCGGCCGCAGCGCGATGCATCGCACCGCACCGTACGCAACGCATGCGCCTTTGGCCGTTTGAAAAGGGCCCCTGCCCTATAAGTTCCTATAGTGGCCCTTCATACGTACGTAGTGCATCGGAATTATATTATCCATCGGTAGCGTGGGAACGCCACGCCCCCAACAGTGAACCCGTCGTCTTCTTCCCACGCTTTGCCCGACACCTGCGACGACGGAGCCCTTAAGGGCCGAATACAAAGGGACTAAACAACAATAACGCATAAATATATGAAAGCCCACGGCACGACGGACGGACGGAATTAGGGAACGACTGACTACCACTACGGCTACTTAATTTGAATTGTTGAAAATAAACAGCGACGGCAAGGCACGGCAAGGCACTACCTCATTTAGTTTATGGTTTTGGAAATAAGGGACGGACGAATGCGTAGTACGCATGCGTACGCATAGCATGGTAACAAAGTACAAAAAGGGTTAATTACCCGGGAGAGGGTAAGGGTATTTTTGATCTGATTTGAGAGACGGAATTTTTATTGCGTGCAGTGTGACACGGCGTGGCGCGGTTGGGATTGTGACTTCGTACGTACGTGCTGCGTGGGGCTGTGTGCCTTGGTTGGATTGCCGGAACTAATTATGGTTTAAATGGGTTTGAAATCATAATGGTTTATCTTGCGGACTTTGTGAAGGCAATAATTTTTGAGGGAGTGAAGGGGTGTGAATTGGTCTTTGGGTGCTTTGGGCGGGCGGGATTAAATCTGGAGAGCGGATCAAATCCATTGGAATCCCTTTAATTAACCCATCGGTAAGAATTACTTGATTAGGCTGAGTTAGTTGAGGATTCAGCTACCACCTTCGACCTGGGATTAATTTATACAGCAACTGCGTACAAACTAAAAAGTTAATCGACGCAAAACAATTACAATCCAATCGCAAAATCTTTAACGTTTTTTCAATAATGCTAGCAAGTGCAAGATTTCAAAACAGCAATCACAAGATTTGTGGGTACTGTTTTTTGTTCAAACACTTCAAAGCAAGAAATGGGCACAACCTTACCTATTTAATCGAAAAGCATTACTAGTGAAATTAATTAAAAATCTGAATGGTCATTCGCCAATTTACAGAAAAATTAGTTCCTGAAAAACGCAAAAATGTTAAATTTAAACAAACTAATCTCAAATCATCATTTCATGTCCACCTTTGCCTGCACCCCGAAGATGATTCACATCCTTAACTCATCTAATTGCTCAAATGCAAATATCTTTGCAAATTAAAATTCTAAATATCCGGATGTGAACATTTAACATATTGCAAATGGCAAATACTGACCACTGCCCACACGTACCTTAACCTTTCCACCTGTCAATCCCGCCGATGCCGGTACACGTATCGTACATAACGTACTCAAAATTTTCCTCATTTGTAGTTGAGTCAAATGATTTTTGCTTGGAACTGTTTCTAATGATGAACCGGGCCACCTCTACCTTACTTTACGTTTCCTCAAGCTAATTGCGAGTGGGTGGGTCATTTCGACAGGCGCGGGCGGACGGTTCGGTCAGTCAGCACACTTTTTGCAAAAACAGACGTACGTAGTACATACGTCGTGTCAAGTGAGTGACTCAGGCTTGGCTAAATCCTAATTGGCAAATTTGCGCATGTACTGCACTGCACACATGCATAAGGCTCAAGTTGCCAGACGTCGAATTCGTTCAAAGAATTTTGAGGATTCATTCACATTCATTTGCAGTTAAAGTTTTTATTTATAAATTGCCGCGTCAGCAGACGCGTCGGCGCGAAGGTTCGGTTGGGATGATGTCTTGTCCATATGTCACTTTGTTATAAATGCATGTTTTTTGGGGGGTGCGAGTTGTCAAAATTAGTAGTACAGCTTTTCTAAATGCAAATGCAAATTGGTACGTAACGTACACATAAAATTGGTTGATGCAAAAAATGGACCAAACCAAACGGTTGTGCAGATTTTATGTGGGTGGAAATGGAAACAAAAGTCTAGTCAAAGCGCAGGCGGTCAGAACTGGAAATCTTACGGTAATTCCGAATTCTAAATTCCACATCCTGTTGTGGTGGTTGAGCTCTCAAAATACATAATACATCCTAATTTGCAGCGGACCAATTCACAAGTGCAAATTGGAAGACCTACTCTGGGCGCTGAGAAATCCCGGCTCCTCATCGCCTCGTGGCCGCGGCAGTGGCAATAGCAATGGGCATTATTGCAATTTGTAATGGCGGATACCTTGAATTCCGGATGTTGGTCGGCTCATTTGGAATTTTTTTTTGTTTGCAATTAGCGAAGCGTATGTATGGCTGATTTGAAAATGAACACACACAAACACCCAGGCCAATCCCTGGCTGACAATTTCATTAGCATTTGGAAATGTGTAAACAAAGGAGCACGGGTTCGGCGCATGTGCATGTTTGTTGCCTTTTGCGTCAAGGAAGTCAAAGTGTGTTATTATTTCTGTATTTAATTCTCACTTTGAATACCATTATGCTGTGGTGTGGTTTTTTTACGAAACTTTTAATTTAAAAAAATAGGAGATTTTTCCTTCCTTCAACGACGTATATGTTTTCTATTATTTTTAATACTCTAGTTAAATTTTTTTTTAAAGTTTTGAGGAATTTACGCCACAGTAATATGTCATTTATTATTGGCTCACAGCTATTGAAATCAATTATCTGGGCAACAATTGACAAATGCTAGATATTGAGTAGGTTGGGAATTGGGAGGTGTTCTGTTCTTAGTTCCAATGTATGTAAACAACATATGCATGTATTGTACAAAATCCGCCCTTTATTTACACCAAATTTGTGGCTTGTGGTGCGGGGATTCGTGCTGTGGAATCCACTTTTCTCAAATTTAAAAATAAGAAAGTGCAGTCGCATTAGCGGTCGCGGTCGCAGTTCGTCTACTCTTTTTCAATGTGTACGTATTCCTTCCATTATGACCCATGTCATAAAATAAGTTGGAAATCGGAAATTGGGTCGAGTCAGAAACACGTCGTGCCGTGCCTTGCCGTCCGACGACAGGTCAGCTTAAGCCAAGGGCCTTTGACTGCGACTGCGGCTCATAATAAAGGGACAGAATGGGAGGATTTAAAATTTTGGAAATGAGAGGACAATGGACGCGGATGGGACGGGGTTCCTTCATTTTGGAAAATGAGTGACTGTGGTGACGCGACGGAGGATGACAGACAAAGAGAAAACTTGCCTTCCTTAAAATGGAATTATGATTTTGAGGAGGGAAACGGATTAGGGTGAAGTGGAAGTAATAAACACTTGAGGAATAGTAAAAATAAAGTCCAGCATCGGCAAGCCCCATGCACATTGCAGACTTTGAAGTGTTTGTGGATGTACGATTTGACTGACCTGCTCTAATTGGTCATTTACATTAGATTAATGACGGAATTGGTCGATTTCAGCTTTAACTGGATTTGGAAATAAATTTGAAGCTTTCAAAATGTGGTAATCTCTTCTGTCGGATGTTTACAAAATTCTATAAAATGACATTATTAGATTTTTTTAAATAAATAGTCGTTACTATTATGACTCCGGTCTCTTTTTTAACTTTAAATGCAAGTTTAGGTTGGATCACATTAGATCAGGACAAACGACACGTAACTGAGAAGGGCTTCCTCACAACAAAACTGCTGCAAAATAAACCTTAGCCGTGTACAGTACTGCTACACAGTATGACATGGGTCAGACTAATTGACTAATTAATCGAACAAAGACCAAAACGAAATGTGTCTAAAACTGATCGCTGTGTAATAGCTACAAGGAAAATACAAATTGCAAACCATAAATTTTGTCAGTTTGTTGACATGAGTTAAAGGGTTGATCCATTCAAATGACAAAGTCAAGTATAATTACTTAAAGTTAACTATTAATTTAAGACTAGCTACAGCGTCGTTTACAATATTTTAATTGAAAGATCTGGTGGTTCCTGTTATATAAAGTTACTAAGATTTCAAGATTTGGCGAACTCTAATTTGTAGTAATTTGTGTATTTTCATATTGGTAATTTCTATCTCAAAGTTGGATCTTGTCGTAGTGTTAATTTTTAAGAAACAAATCATATATTTCAATCCTAACCCTTGCATTGCACAGCGGATCCAAAATTAAGAAATTTTAAATATGTGTAAACTACACTGCAACATGCCGTGCCGTGACCCCAGTACACCTTGATTTCATTCAAATCAATCAGTCATTTGCCGTCTGCATGAGAGGCGGGCAAAGGCTATTATGATGCAAACCGGACACACGCCACAGGGCAGCAGGATCTGTCAAATCCTGATTAAAAACTATGTTGCAAACAACCCTTGTGTTTATTTTCATTTCCCCATCAAAACAGACCCCGTTCATTTTGGAGAACGTGATTGATTATGGAGTTCAAAATGTCATCACCCAATTCAAAATCCATTGCGACAACGACAACACGATGAGCCGAGACAAACTCAATTTACAAGACAAGTTGTAGTATGAGTACGAGGAGTGAGGCCAGGGGTCAAATCTGGATGGGCTCTACCGTACTAGTTAGTATGTACGTACGTACATCCGTGGCACGTGTTAATTCATTAATCTTACAGCCCAAGGGCCAAAATTCAACTTGAATGTACGTGGGATGGCATGCGGCCGCCGCGTTTTCCATCCGTGACTTATTGACTAATCAGTACAATTCGTCACGCCTTCCACAAAACCACTTCTGTTCGGACTTGAACTCCTACTTTACATTTTTAATTGAGGACGATGAGCTGGTAATAAGCGGTTTTTATTTTGATTTTTGCCTAATTCTGTGATTAATTTATTCGCACCTGATTGTGTTGTGTATTGTGTATTTTTTCCGCCAAGGCAAGGGAATAATACAGGGGTTAATCCATTAAAATAATTCATGGGCAATACAACCCGCGATACATAAATTAGCATGCATGGAAGATGGAACGTGAAATACGTGATTTTGATTTTGCATATGGAATCAATACTGCCAATATCATCTTCCTAGTATCTGTATGTTAAATTACCGTTCATAATGACGATTTAATGAAATGTGACATGACATTGAAAAAATTCCTAATCCAAAAATTTTAATTTGGATAAATAATGGACGAGGCTCATTGATGCCCATTGTATTGTACATTACATGAACCCAAACTTCTAAGTTAAATTTGAGACTTATACATTGTTCATGAAAAGTTTTATTAAATTAAAAATAAACGTCACAATTAATTAAAAGGGCGTTGTGGACCTGATGTTTCAGTTGGTGCAGAACTAATTTTGGTAAAATTCTGAATGGCTTTTTATAAATCATTTTTTAATACTGTGTTTTAAAACAGATCCACGTCATAGAAATAAATGCACCCACTACAAATTTCACACGTACTCCATTCACCACAATTCGTAAGATTGGCGAATCCATGAAATGCACTACATTCATTCATTCATATAACACGTCGTGCCGCCGCGCCAAGATCCCTTGTATTGTCTTTATCTTTGTCATTGTAATTGCCGAAAACTTAATTTAGCTCATTCAAAGCATGTCGCTCCCGGTTTTTTGGCACTTGATTTGTATTTCACAGTTCACACACACACAGACGGAGGAAGTCATCCATGCCAAAAAATCCTTGGGCAGGGAATTGGAAAGAAAAACAAAGGATTCCCTTTTGTACTCTGAAAGTATTCTCTTCCGCCAATTAGAGGAAACAATGGGCGTGTTGTCACTCCCAGGGTTATTCACCGCACCGCAAGTGTCAATCTCAACCGACCGTGCGTAGTCAAAGGATGGAAAGCGGAGTAATTACAATTCCCATCTCCATCACCAACGGACACGCAAATTCTAATTGTTAACTCCGCTTTACAAATTGGATTTTTTTAACTAAGGATCACAGCAGAATGGGAACTAATTATTTAATCTTTTCACAAATTACATTAATATTTTAATTTCGCACGGCGTCGAAATATCCAAACTACGCATTTTTTTAACTTAGTTATTTTTTAGCCAGTTTCATCTTGAGTTATCAATTCTTCTACACTAGAAAAAGTCCTTATTAATAAAAGAGAAAAGTATTAATAATTGACACTTTTGATTATTTATCAAACAAGAATTGGAGAAAGCCGCACTTCAAATTAACCATTTAATCAAATTATGTACTAAACTAAATTCATTCACATTGCCATCCATTAACTACCAAGAAATTTACTACCTTCCTCCATCAAATTTAAATAGCGAAGAAGGAACAAACTCTTCCACACAAATTATCACCACAGGACAACCACAAAAACCCCACCCCAGATGGGCTGACGACATTGAAACAAAGGGTGGTAGTGACGAAGCTAGTTTTTCGGCGAAATAAAAGTCACGGCTTAATTACGACCACTTGTGCCGTCCTGTGCTCACCCAACCCATAAAAAGCATGTAATTAGAATAGAAATCCCCAAGGGATGACATCACATTCCATTCATGCTGCATGGCGCGGCACGGCCCTAGCACATGGCACTGCGTCGCGTCGAGTACATACGTTACGTACGTGTGTAGGAACCGATACGGTGTTTTGCTTTGAATAAAAAACCGAAACGGAGCAGTACGGAGGGAGTACGTACGTATGTAGCGTATTTGTAATTGTAATTCAGTTTGGATGGGGTGAGTGCTGTGCTGTGTTGTAGGAAAAAAAGGATTTTCTATTAAAGAACTTGTTTGTTCAATTGATATTCGGTTGAAGGAGAAAGGCAATAGGGATTTGCTCCATATGAATAGGTGGCCATGTCGTAGTGCATTTCTACTTCATTAAATTACTTCCACGGCTGGTAAAAAGCAAACTGGGATAATGTACTGTTTAATTTAATAAATTGTTATTATAACAAGTGGAATCAAATGTTGAAAATTTATATGTGTAAGATTTGATCTGATTACTTCGTCGTCAACGTCAAACTCAACACTCAAATCCAACACGTATGATGTAAAACAAGAAATTTATTTAGATGTACTATTTTCTAGTACTATAGTTTGTGTGCTATGAGCCTGGCGGTATCAATTTATAATTCTTGAATCTTGCTGAAAACTAACGTACCGAAGTAAACTGAAAATGGATGATATTTATATAATCGGAATTGGCATAATATTTTCGGCAATCATCTTTACGGATGTTTGTTGGGTAGTATGACATTTCTACACATTGTAGTAGTCAGTTGAATACTCTTAGTTTGGTGATCCAAACAATTTGAACACAGCCTGAAACCACGTGTCAAAATCAAATCAAATAGGGTCGTTGAGTGAGCTACAGGCAATCATTAACCCACAACACAAAACCAACAGTGCATTTAATATTGTCAAATTCGCGTAAAATTCTGTAATCTGTAATAATAAATGTCTCTCAGTTTCACTATATTCTCATCTTTGATTACAAGCAATTTTTTTTTAAAGCTCTCAGCTAGCTGGTTCAAGTTATGTGGAATTTGTAGCTGTGTGTGTAGTTATGTATTACGTGTTAATTATCTAATTTTCTGAGTGGCCTTATTAATATTATTCTAAATTGACAGTAAAAGTAAAATCATTTAAGATCACAACTTTCACCATATGCCCGCTGGACATATACAAATACATACAACATAAACCAAGCCAGGCTTTTTTAAATTAAAATTACTACTTAACGCTTCCACCCATTTCACTCCAAAAGCTGAACATTGGAAAGCAAAGTTAAAGTGACAAAAAAAAAGTTAAAGTTAAGTTTAAATGAGGAGTTAAATTGAAACATAAATCCGGCGTTACTCTGGCCGGTGGAGTACTGCAAGTTATCAAAAGTTATAAACTTCAAATTTTTCTGATTTCCTTTCTTTAGTCAAAGAGTCTGTTTTGCCTTGGCATATGTATGACCACGCGCTGCTGGCGCGCGCGCTAACAAACGTTAATTTAAAAAACGACCCGTTCTTTTTTTTAAATTCCAAGTTTTTAACTACAATTTTTTATGCACTCTAATTTCCTTAAACTTCCGTATTTTCCCCAAGGATAAGTGTGTGTTTCACACTTCGACATGTGAAAAGGGGGCAGTGGTTTGGCACGAGCTAACAAAAACGGGAGGCGACGGCTGGCTGCCGGCTGGGGTTGAGTTGGAAGCGTGGGAACGAGTTGTGAAGCTTCTCCCACGCTGAGCACACACACACACATGGGGATGGATTCTTGAAGAAAAGCAGATGAGGATTATGTACCAAATCTTTTGTCGTCCTCCGTCATCTGCAGCCCAAAAGGCTAACTACGTACGGGCTCTTAAAGATCCTAATAAATACGAAACCCGGGGATCATATTCCTCAACCACCCAACCAACCGAGGAAAGAAATGTAGATAATTTGAACCACTTCCACTTGCTACTCCTGCCGTTCCGTTCAGTCGACCTTTTCCAACTTTGAACAATTTTTTTGTTGAAAAAAGGAATAGGAATTTTCCATGCAGTTCCTTTCCTGGTGTGTGTTGAAATTGGGTAATAGGAATGGGCAATGAACCGCAGCGCGGTGGCGGTGCGGTGGAGTGGAAAAGGTGGCCTGGCAGACATTGAGCCACTCAATTAGGAAATTGATAAATAAATTTGATAAGATTTTTAGATTTTATGGGATGAAGGAATTTGTGTAATTGGATGGAAGCTAGCTGGAATATAAATTTTAGGATTTGAGCTAATGATGACGAATTGAGTGGTTCCTGGCCTTCGGCGCGGCGCAGACTAATAAAATGTGGCGGTGAATTCCTTACATAATATTTGGATTTTCAACAATTGATTAACTCGAAATGCTACATACAGATTGTGAAGAGTTTTTACGACTGAGTTTCTTGTATTCTTTGAATGCAATGGAACACGTGAACGTTTCCCTGAATTGAATGCTAAACCTCCCGCAAACTAGGAAATGGTTTGCTAATCCTTCACTAATTAGATTTGAAATAAATGGCGTGAATGTTTGAATTGGATTCCGAATTAGCCCATTACGTTAATAGACTAATTGCAGAGCAACCAAACTTCACCGCTAAAACAAACATAAACACTGTTCAATTTTTAAAGATTGCGTCTGTGTTTTGTTTAAATTCAATTTGCAAAGAAATGCACACAAACGCGACCTTAACTCAGCGCGTAAACAACGGTTGTCAAGCAAACTTGCATTTTAGCGCGCCAAATCAAACGCTAAATTGAACGGTAAACTGATGGGTTTTACGTTCGAAATAACGTTTGTGTTACAAACGCTAAGTCACGTGGCAACGGGCCGAAAATAACGTTTGTGTTTATGTTTGCGGTTAAGTTCGGTTGCCTTGCAATTAGTCTAATACTTGCTTAGCCTAATCAACAAAGGACAGCTATAGAAATTAGAATTTGCACATTACCAAAAATTCTCATCCTTTGAAACTAATAGAACATTGACTATAATTAATCTATTTATCATTTTATTTACTGGTGTGGACGCGGAGGACATGGACTGACATCGCGTGCGTGCCCTGACCCTGAATACGTGTGCGTGCGTAGTGCGTGCCCCGACCCATTAAATTAATGCATTGCGTAATCGGTATTTCCATTCCGGTTTATCCTCCCCTCATTCTTCTCCCCCGGCACGCCCCGCTTGCTCCAATAATAATAAATTATAAACAATTTTTTGTGTCTTGAGGGCCCTTCCTTTCTAAATCTCCAATTCTAAATCTGGATTTCAAATGCATGCATTCCATTCCATTGCATTGCGAGGACAGGTAATCTTCTTCGGTGGATTTCTATAAAGTCCAGGAGCCCTTAGACATAATGCATGTTGAATGGATGGATCCGTCGACCTTAAATTTAACACAGGGTTTATGCATCATCAGGCCTCACCCAGGCGTGCGCGTTTCGTACAAGAAGTGGAAGCAAGAGCTCAGGATTTAAATTTCAATTGTTGCACGCACGAGATGTTTTCTTTACAGACACAGACAACCCATTTACATTCAGGTACGGTCCTACGCACGGTAGCCTCAATTTTGGATCTGAATAATGTATTTAGGATCAGGGCAATCCAATTGGAACGAATTGAACAAATCCATGCATGCATTCAGGGGTGCATGCAGGATTTTGATATTCTTGAGCTTAAATTCCAATTTTAAGAATGCATAATTACACTTTAAACTTAGATTTAGGTGCAAAGGTAACGCTATTGTCCATTGGATTCGATAAAATTGCTAAAGTATATTACAAAATGTGAGAAAAGCTGTTCAGAATTGTCAGATTCTATTATGAAAGTCAATCGTGAAGGTTTTCATATTTTTAGAATACTTCACTCCAGCTCCCCTAGAGAAGTAAATGTCATTTAAATTTTTTTAAAATTGGTCTTTTAATATAAAATCATAAATAAGATTAGCCACCACCAAGAGCGGTGTCAGTAGTAAAATTTAATTGATACATTTCTCCGTGTCAACTTTTAACTGCGTTTAGAATTTAACAATTGACTCCTCAGATGTATGATTTTAGTTTTTTTTATTTGTGTCTGGTAATATTTCCGTCGCCTTAAACCTGATCCCTCTCCCAATTATATTTTTAACAGACACAAGTCAATTCCATATCCACTTGCACAACCACATGTCCTCATCCCATCTAATTTTGTGCAGTGTAGTCCTGTTCAGACCGATATCCTCCCCACCATTAAACCATCCCCATACACCACACTTTACAGAAATTAAGAGGCCAAGTCCTAAGCCCCTGCGTCGACCCTAATCATGTGGTGTGGCAAAACCCTGTCCTGTCCTGTCTGGGCCTTCCATGCCATGTCATGCCTTGATTTTCAATAGGCCACAGCTCAGCCCTGTATTGCCTGCCTGAATAGGGTATGTGATGTACAAGGGTTTAAGGGTCCATCCAGATTTGTATTTGTTGGAACGAAGAAGAAAGTAATTTGGTAAAGTGCAATCATCCGTGCTCTGCGCCTGGCCTGCTTTGGCCCCATCACTCAACCCTTGGCTCATATTTATCCATTTAGATAATGTTTCCTCAATGTCAGCATCCCCATCCTCTAATACATGCTCTAGCCTAGCCCTTAAGGATCTGGGTCTTGTCTTGACACGAGCAGGTGTTCATTCCAGAACAAGATTTTCTAAAGGTCTCGTCCCCGTCCGTCTCCTACATACGTCTTAGTCTTGGAGGGATTAGGGTATTTTTTGTGTTCCGTCGAACCTACGAAATTCCAACGTTTCGGGCCTTCAGGGATCCAGGGTCACCGCGCCGCGCCGCGTCTACGTCTACTACAACCTACGACGCGACGTCTTGAAGGGTACAAAAACTTGGGGAGATTATTCATCCTTTACTACTGTGTGGATTCTGGTGAGGTCCCCCAAGTGGTCAAAGGACCCTTATGCGCAGGGATTGAGTAATTTTTTGTGGAGGTACCCTTAGGGCCGGGTAAGGGTGAAACGTGTGCTGGGCACACCACCTGACACGTTCCCGGCTGCGGCTGCATTCCCACGATCCCAAAACGCAACGTCGGCTCGGCTCGGTTGTGGCCGAGACCGAGGCCCGCCGCGCCATGCCATGCCGTGTTATGCCTTTGCCTTGCAGTAACGTATAAAGCAGCCCGTCCAAACTCCCTCCCTCAACATTTCCACTTTGTCGTTGGAAGGAGAACGTTGTCCACAAAAACACACAAGTTTTACAAACTTACTACGACTAAAGTAGTACATTATTACTAGACTACATACACGTGGTTTTGAGATACACAAATTAAAATCAAAATGCAGTCAATTACAATTGCTCAAGTGCAAGGAGAAAGGAAGGGAGTCAACGGCGAGCTCTGGTGTCCTCGGTTCAGGAGGAAAGAAAATCAAAATTGGGAAATCGGTGAGTTTGGGTTTTGAGATTGAGAAGAATTATTTTATTTTGTTTTGAGAAGAATGGCTCATTTTGATAGTCATTTTGGATTTGTACTTGCCAGTTGCAACAATGTTTTATTAATTTGAAGTTTTAGTAAATTGAGCAACCTTTTCGATTTGAATAAGTTGGATTCAAAAACAAAATGTACTAAATCCATCATTTCTTTTTTGTTATTTCCAGACATTCCGTTTGAGTCCTTTCCGTCGTGTAGCCAGATCCGCTAAAATCAACTTGAATCGCTACTGGGAAATCTTCAGTCAACTTGCAGAATAACTAAATCCGTCATTTCTCTTTTGTTATTTCCAGACATTCCGTTTGAGTCCTTTCCGTCGTGTAGCCAGATCCGCTAAAATCAACTTGAATCGCTACTGGGAAATCTTCAGTCAACTTGCAGAATCCACAACTACATCAAAAAAAACGGCAGCCGCCGCTGCCTTTGCTGAGGAAATGGAGCAAAATCGTATCAATGAGCTTCTGGAGGCAGAAAATTATGCGACATCCCAAAATTCCCTGAATAGCCAAGTCGAAGAGGAAATCTTGTCCCAATCCTCAGAAATTGCACCAACACCCGGATTTGTGAGGCAACGCTGCTGTTTGTCCGTTTCCCATTACGCACATTCCCTGTATTCCTCAAAATTCATCACTTGGGTCATCTCTCCTATCCATGGACATGGACTGGGTCAGTGAGCGGTCATTCCAAATGTAAATTCAAATTCCAATCGCGAAGCGAATCGGTGATGCGCCGCCGTGTCGTGCCGTGCCAATCAAACTAGTACTGTGAAATCCGTGTTATTACTTTTATTTTTGAAATGTTTATTAATCAAACTGCCATTTCTTATTCATTTTGTATCTTTCAACAATGAAATGTCTGTGATACCTTAGTATAGTAGTTGATAGTTATATACTTACATTTTATGTATTTACAACAGATTTTTTTGAAAATGTATATTGTATATGCAAATGTGAATGAGATGATGATGGGGGGAGCCGTCACGGCTTTTAAGAATGATTAAAAAACCCGAAGAGGTTTAAATATGCAAACATACAACCAAAACTTGTTTTGTGTTTTTATTGGAGAGGCTCTCTTCCCTTCGTCTTTGGAATTTCTTCGCACCATTTGTTCCGTCACGTTAGGCTGAGGCATCTTCGTCCATGAGGAAGGAAGGGTTGGATTCGTTTTACATTCAGACTTTAGTATTCGGGTCAGGTTCCGTTGACCATCTGCTCTTTTTTTCATTCCATTGAGGTGCAGGTTCAATTCCCTTCTCAGGTAGCTGAGACCGCAGGGGATGATGATTGGTTTCGATAATTGTCTTCTTCAGGTGTTCAGGGGCTGAGGAGATTGGAATGCGATCTTCACTGCTGCTGCTAACATGCTACACCAAATAAGAAGGTTTTCCATGGTTGGAATACAAATCGTTTGGACACAGGTTGATCCACATTAGAAGGTGTCAAGGTGTTCTAGGAAATACATTTTAGAATTTTGAATTTATCAGGTAATATTTGACACACAATTTATGGTGAATCTTTGAAGTCGAGTAGTACATTTTTAATTCCGGGTATGACAACCTCAGGTCAAAAAGGTCAAACAAACAGTACGTATAATATGTGAATAATTATATTATAATTATGGATAGCCAAAATATGCAAGAAGTCCTCAAGCAACGGTCGAAGTAGACTTATGCAAATAGAAACGTTTTCGTGCGTGCAGAGCGTGTTGTTTTCAGACATTTGAAATTTAATTGGAAATTAACTTAAATGCCGGAACTTGTATTAATTAATTGCATGCATATGGATATTCTGTTACAGGTTCAGAATTTCTAAAGCTAAAAATACGATTATTCGATTGGTAAAACGCCCTAGATCATCGCTCCGAATCTGGTACCATGCATCAAACGCAGAATAAAATAAAATGATCCAAATTGCACATTATAAATTCCCAAACTGACTACCCCGCCATCAATATTCATTTAATTACATTTAATTAT
>JAAXYW010000993.1:0-26466 GCA_036851895.1 Orthonychiurus folsomi
CCCCCCCCTACCGTAAATTACCGATTAGAACTCGGGGCTTCTATTTAAAAATGACACCTCGAGGCGGGGTTGTATTAAGGACGAGGCTTCTATATGGGACGAGGGTTCTAATAAATAATTTCAAACTAGAAGCAGTGTGCTATGTGTGGAATACTGGGATTATAGTACAAAACAAATCAAGTTCAATTTAAAACAATAAGTTGAGTTATCGGATTTTATTCAGGGAATCTCCGCGGATTGGAAATGCATAAAAAATCCTTCTCAGGAAAGCACAATGAGCGAGTGAGACATGGAAACACGGCAGGCTTTTATTTAGGACGGGGCTTCTATTTAGGCAGGGGCTTCTATTCTCAGAATCCTCCCGCACACGGGTCTTCTATTAAGGATGAGGCTTCTATTAAGGACGAGGGTTCTACTACGGACTTTACGGTATGTAATTTGCCTCCATTTTATATTTCGATTTGTACACTCCAATCCATTGCGTTTTTGTTTGTTTTGGTTGGAATGAAATTGAAACTTAATCTTATCAGGTGAACTATGAGCGAAGTTTTTTAGAATTCTCAAATTGCATAACGCTCATTGCGGTGCACTTGAATGAATTGAGTTTCTATTCCATTGGGAGCTAAAATTGGATTGTATTTTCTGTATTTATTTATCTGATAGGCAACTTTATTTTTTATTTGTAATATTTTTTCAATTTGCAGTCGTACTTTATGCAGCACTTTTGCTTGATGGCTTTTGCCGTCGTCGCTAGTCATCGTAGCCCACCAGCCCAGCCATTAGAGGTGAGTCGGGCACCCGCTTAAATTGTCCGCCCGTGTCCGACTGGGCTTGGACAGGCCGGTCGAATTTTTCTGTCGGTCATGGGCGGCGGGTCGGGTATTTGAGCAGTCGGGCGTCGGGTATTTCAAATGCCCGACTTTGTCCGGCCCATTTTTTTCTTCCGCAGTGCTGTTGCCGGAATGGAGGAATGGACGCGACACAACATCGCACATAGGGATACCCAGCTTTAACTTTCACACTTTCGAGGATCATAACTCCGCAACTACATGTCCCACTGACTTAAACCACCATTGGAAACCCCGTGCGATTTGAATTTATGTCAACTATTAATTTATTAATTTGACCTTTCTATCTGTTTGTAGTCAGTAAAACTAAAACACAAATTTTAACATGGTTTGTAATGGAAAATAACTTTTTTACGCTGACCATCAATAAACAAATGAAAGGTCAAACCTAGGGTCAAATATTTGTTTGAAATCGCATTAGCTTTCCAGTGGTGGTTAAACCACGTCTATATGCCGGGTTCTTGATTTGTTTCAGTTCAAACTTTGGAGTGCGAAATGTGAAAGCTAATTCAGGGGCAAATTGTGCAATAATGCATACGGCTGTAGGGGAGAGTGGGGACAATTGTAACACTGGCCCGCATTTGAAGTACAGTGAACCGATTAAGCCCAACTTTTTTTGGAGGTCACTATTATGGCCCTACGTGACCTCCTGTAATGACCAGCTGGTTTTCTTTGCCTAGTAAAAAGTTAAAAAATAAATACGTTTTTTGCATGCATTTTCCAACTTTTTGGAATTTCACTAAAATTTGCACTGCTCTGCCGGGTTTTACTTTTTCGTAAAACTATTACATTGTGCTGAGAGGTCAAGTATTCCTTCAAATACACATGTTTGCAGCATAAATCTAGCTATCATTCTACAAGTTCTATAATATTTTGAATTAAAAAACTGGAGTGGGGACAATTGTAACACCCATGCCTAACAATGTAAATAGTAGGTAGTTCAAGTTTGCAAAAATAGTGGTGATCATGTCACTCTATTCCCTCCTAGAATCCACGTTCCCCAAAACGGCTACTCCGCAATAGAACCAGAAAAATGGCCTAGAATTGGTAGCGAATTGGAAAAATAGAAAAAAACCTGAATTTACATGTATTTAGCATAGGTATTACAATTGTCCCTATAGGGTGTTACAACTGTCCCCACCATGGGGACAATTGTAACAAAAAAGATGGTGTCGGTTTAAATTAATTTACAAATTAATCAACAATGTTTTTGGCAAGTAAACAGGCGTAAATCATACCCAACCTATGTCAACAATGTGCGATTTAAATTTTTTTAATTTGGTCAAACAAACGGTTAGGCGGCAGAAGCTCCGCAGTTGTGCGTGTGAAGTGTTACAACTGTCCCCACTCTCTCATAATAATATATACGCTAATATCTATGATGCGCGCTTTCGAACCCGTACTAAACTTTAGGAAGACATTATCTTTAAACCATCGAAATTATAGACATGGAACTCTATTGGTAACAAAGGTATTGACAAATTATGGAAATCCATCAATCTCTGGCTATGCATTTGTTGCTATTTCTACTTAACAATACACTCCATGTCACGAGCTTAAAGCATTAAAAAGACTAAAATTAAGCAGTGCTATTAAATTCAACTTACAATAACTTTTAAGTTCAAAAAATTCGAATTAATTTTTTTCAGTCGAACAAGTCATTCAAAGCCGGGTACCCGATAGGGCGGTCGGGTATTTGAAATTGTCAGGTCGGTATTTGAAAATTCGGTCAGACGCTTGCTCGGGCGGGTCGGGTAATTGAAATCGCTTGTCCGACTCACCTCTACCAGCCATGCCATGTAGCATGGACGGCGCGGAGCATCGCATTTCCATCCTCATTTCAAACTCATAAATCGATCGAATATTTATCTTCCACATCTTGTGCATCTTTTGCAGTTTAAAACTCAATTAAGTGCAGTGCATCGTAATTGAACACCACTCGATTTGTAGGCGTGTCTGCCAATTTAGTTTGAAGTGTGGTCAGTGTACGGCAAACGAATCAATGTTGGGTTAACTGCGATTGCAAGCAAAGAGGACGGAAATTATACAAACAAGGATGGAAAAACATAGTGGTCTGAATTGGAGAACCAAGTTGGAAGAAGTTGTGGAAGAACTGAAAGGAACTGTGAAGATACAGGCTGCAAAGCTAGAATTGCTTGAAGAAACTGAGAAGATACATGCGACAAAAATAGAATTGCTTGAAGAAACTGGGAAGATACAGGCGACAAAGATAGAATTGCTTGAGGAGACTGTGAAGGAGCTAAGGGACAGGTTGGAAAAATTGAAGGCAGAACAACAATTTCCTTCAAGAAACTCCAATTTTGGTGAGAAGGAAAAATCGGACTTCAAAAAATGTTATAATTGGGTTATGCTTTTTGCGGTATATTTGCTTGGAGTGGTTATAGATTCAATTATTCTGAAATCAATTAAAACTAATCGGTTTTTGAATTTATAAATAAGGACAAGAAATCGAATGCATTGGTACTGATGAGGAGACTGAACTAATTCCGGAATCGTTGGCACCGACAGAGAAAAGGAAAGTTTTCGAAGCTGAAAGATCTGAGACTTTTGATTTGGGTGAAGGTAAACTTTACTAGTGTGTTCTGTTTAATAGAAACAGCAAGTTTTTTTCTCATCTTTTTTGTGATTTTATGTATACAAGTTGCTTAAATTTATTATCTAATGTGTTCCAAAAGTTCTTCAATGAATAAAATTGGTTTTCTAGAAATTGCTGACAAGAAAAGAAAGAATTCCAGGGGCGCGGAACCTGGGAAAAAGAACAGTTCTGGATTTGAACGTCCAAAGTGCACGTTGTGCTGGAAAACGTTTGCCACAGTGCAGAGCTTGCGCCAACACATGAGGACACACAGTGGTGAGAAGCCATTTGAATGCAAGGTCTGTCAGAAATCCTTTACCACTGTGAGTAGCTTGCACGTACACATAAGGACACACACTGGTGAGAGACCGTTCAAGTGCGAAGTGTGTCGGAAGCTGTTTACCCACTCGACGGGCTTACGCAGTCACAAAAGAATTCATACAGGGGAAAAACCATTCCGGTGCAATATTTGTAATAAAACTTTTGGATATAAAAACACTTTGAATAATCATATCAGAATTCACACTGGAGAAACGCCATATAAATGTGTGGTCTGTGATTCTTCTTTTAAACAATTTGCCAGCCTTTATGTGCACAAGAAAAGACACACGTGAGAAAAGTTTCCTCATGGTACGTTTTGCAAGGAGTTTTAGTATAAGCTGCCTGATTCAAGGATATATTCAAAATATTAGCCGTAAACGTGTGCAACTCTGTTACATTTAAGTTACCACTAGTTAGCTAGACTGATTGATTCCCAAATAAAGCATACTTTACATTTCTTCCGGAGATACTGTTTGTACGTGAGCTAGTTTTTCTGTGTTTTTTTTTGGGCGGGAATACAGATTTCGGGTACATTCCATAAGATATGCAATTTGCCTCCATTTTATATTTCCATGAGTACACTGCGCGGCGTTCGCTTTTTTGCTGGTAGAATTAAATCGAAACTTATTCTTATCGTGTGAACTGTGAGCGACTTTGGGCCGAATTCTAAAACCGATACTTGACTTGAACTCAAGTGACCCTCAGCCAAGTTACACTTGAACTCAAATTTCAAATGGTATTCCGAACGGGTTTTGACCATCCCTTGGCTGAGGGCAGTTTCAAGTGACACTTGACACTTGGGTAATTAATTGCATAGAGCTATGCGCAATATTTAAAAGGGGGAGTTTTCCAAGTACGGAAACATTCAAATTCATGTTATGTGTTATGAAATATTTTCAAAACGTAGATTTTGGATTTAAATTTGAGAGCTTCACTTTTTTTATCAATTTTGAATATTTTAAATTTTTCATAAATTTATTTCAAACATGGGATTGTCAGTGGGAGAATAGGTATAAGCCATATATTCCATATAATTATGCAATTGTTGTAACGAAACATGTCTTTTTTGTCCAAAAACAGTGCAAAAGTACATTAAACTTGTTCAAGTGGAGGTTCAAGTCACCGCGGGGTCGACTTGAAATAGACACTTGAAAACGGTGTTTGAACAGGCACTTGAAATTTCCAGAATACCGTTTTCCGCACCAACAGTACATTTCAAGTGTTACTTGAAGTGACACTTGAGATTTATATCTCAAGTTCCACTTCAACATTTCTAGAATAGCTGTTTGACCTCAAGGGTCACCTAACCCGAGTTCAAGTGGAGCTTGACCCTCAAGTGATGTTCTAGAATTCGGCCCTTTGTTTAGAATTCTTAAATTGCATAATACTTATTGCACCGCATATAATTGAATTCAATTTCTATTTCATTGGAACTAAAATCCGGTTGCATTGTCTGTATTTATCCAGTATGCATGCAAACTTATTTTTTATTTGCAATATTTCTTCAATTTATAACCTTACTTACATAATTTATGCAATACTTTTGCTTGATGATTTTTGCCGTAGCTATATAGTCATAGCCCAGCCTGGCGAGCTTGGCCACTTAGCATGTATATAGTAACTGCACAGAGCCGTTGNNNNCCCCCCCCCCCCCCGCCCTTCTGAAAAACTTTCTAATCAGCCGCCCTTCAACTTTTCATTAATAATTCCAGCCACAAGTTTAACACAGTTCGAAAGAAATCTGCCCTTCTGGAAGCACTACGCAGTTCATCTTCTAAATTTTCGGATCGAACATTATCAGCGTAGCTTCGATGCCAGGGCCAATGAAAAATGTGAGTTATGATTTATTCTTATCGGGCCGGTACATTGACCTAGTGAGAAAAGGATCGGATGGGCATTCCCCTTGGCCAGCGGCACTCAATCAATTACGAACTATAAAAGGTTTCCTTCCAATTTCAAACCGTTGGATTATGTGGGTAGGTTAGGAGTAAGCCGGCCTACGCGCAAAGCATAGTGCAAAGGAAACAAAAAACGATAGACTCGGAGGAACCAACTTTCTTGATATTAATTTATCACTCGTCCATCTCCTCGCCTCCTCGTGTCTAATTCCAGCAGCCCCATGTGTTATCATTACGTTTCCAAAAATTCAACATCAAAACCCACAATGCGCCGCGTAAATTCGACTTATCTTAATCGTGTTTTCTTAATCTCACTTTGGCACTACTCAATGTTTCAAATACAACTCCACCAAAATTACGATAAGCCAAGTATGCAATTGAAGCAATTAAAAAATCTACGTGTGAAACAAAACATCATTTCTTTTCATAATTTACACATTTCCATTTTAAAGTTTAAAAAGTACGCAACTGGAGTTTAGTAGCACGCAGTACATTGGATTCCTTTACATTACCGACATTACGAGGCCAAGAAGACATCCTGCATCGTAACATGTACATAAGTACGTGCGTGTCCTGAATCCCATCAATCCTTGCGGCGGCGGAATGTTTTTGAAGGATTTAATCATTTCCCTGTCACAGGACATGGGGGACTGGATTTGATTAAATCACAAAAGCAATGACGCGGCAATCAAATTGGAATGATTGGATTAGACTCACGACGAAGACGCTAACGCAACGCACCGCGCGCGCGCGTGCTCAAGGAGGAAGTACAACAAACATTCTCCAGGCAATTCTCCAGCCAAGCATTCGCATTGGAAAGCCATTCCCTTTCCTTTAATTCCATTCCCATTTTCTTTACGTCGTTTTCATATCCCATTTGTCATTTTATTCCCGCCGCGCCATCCCGTCAAGTCATGGCCATTTTTATGACCCCATCAGACTCCCACATGGAATCAACTCCAATTGCCATTTTTGCCGTTCGATTCACGATCCACAGAAAAGTCTCCCTCTTTTGCTTTTTAAGGCCTGGCCTAAACTTAAATTAATTGGAATTACACTAATTATGTGATTACTGGGAAGTTTTTTTCAAGTTAGATGAACATTTGGCCGCAAACATAATTTAATACGTTTGGCTCTGAAAAATGTGGGAAATCAACGTATTGATGACGCACGGACGTACGCCCCGTGTAGGCTGCATGCTGAGCTAAGCTATTAAATGAAATGGCGGAATGGAACCAAGTAGAAAAATAATGAGGAATTGAATTGTGGCATTTGATTGATGGCGACGTTTTGCAGGCAGTGCAGTGGATTCCTTTTCCTGGAAAAAAAATGGAGTTCTTGCTCGGTTCATTTGCCCCCTTCCTAAATCCATTCTTTCATTTCATTCCCGCTCCACAAAATAAAATGATGACCTTTTCTATTCATCTGCTTGTGCCTTTTTGCCTTTTTTAACATTGCCACATTTTTACTGAGAAATAATTGAAAAACGCCAGCCAAGATATTGTACTTGCTAACAAAAGAATAATAAATTCGCAAATTTGCAAATTTATTCAACCTACGCACACAGCACTTAGGCTGATTGTTCCACCCCAGTTATTTACGGGGGCTAAGGCAATGCATGGAAAGGAAGAGGAACTTTGAATGGAGATGTTGATTAACCCAAATTCGGACCTAAAAAGATTTCATTACCCGGGAGACCAGGAGGCGGGCAACTTTCACTTTTATTCTATTTCACAGCACGGCACACGGTCGCGTTCTGCCTGCTAATTTGGTGCCTTGTTCTTTCCGTTCTTCAAGAAATTAGCATTAGTCTGGCCTGGACTGACTAATGCTGAAAATGGGAATATTTAAGAAAAGAGGCAAGACAGAAATAATTGGGAGCGGGGATTTTCTTTATGTGGACTAAAACGGGTTCAGCCCTTTGTACCGCCTCCTTTCTCCGCTCCGGCGGGAAATTTAATCTAATTGCCCATTCCAAGCTAGTCCATTGAGTGTTAATGGGAGTTTTAATTAGGAATTATATCATAGCACGGCATTACTCCTGAAACTACCCGCATTTTTGAGATACGAATGCTTGGCTAAAATAGAAATCCATTAGACTCCTTAAGCACAATTATTCGCATCAAGTGGATAATTTATTGCTCCAGTTCTAAAATACTCTGAACACATTATTCATAATTTTAATTTGAAAATTCATAACAAAATATACAACATTACACAACATTAGGGTCCAGGGCCCAATTCAATTTAATCCTGGGGTCTGTGTTCCCGTTCTCCAGGATTCTCCATTTTCCCAATTGGGCCTGGTTTCCTTCAAATTCAACGTCTTGGTTCCTGTGNTACAACATTACACAACATTAGGGTCCAGGGCCCAATTCAATTTAATCCTGGGGTCTGTGTTCCCGTTCTCCAGGATTCTCCATTTTCCCAATTGGGCCTGGTTTCCTTCAAATTCAACGTCTTGGTTCCTGTGATCATGCAATGAAGTTTGCTTCCTATTTGGTTTTGGCTGCGAGTGCGAGAGCTGGAATTTGGGAAGGAAATGGGCTTGGCTTCTGGTCACATCCTTATCAACGAACATGGCCGCAATTGGAACTAAGCTACCTCGACCTCGGCCATGGCCAAGGGCGGGAATTCTTACAGCTGATTTGATTTCACCGCCATTGCCGCCATAGGTAGGCTTGTACACTTTATGATATGTGAATTTGATGTGTGGGTGGGTTAGATGGAATGGGGCTGGATTCTGATGCCAGTGCGGATCCTCATGGCTTAATTTGTCTGTAAAAACAAAAAAAAAAACGCAATATTTATAGTGCGTTCGCCCATAAAATATAAAAAACATAGACTACATAGGGGTCCTTATAGTAATGCGTTGCAATTTACACTGAAATTCAACATACATTTTGTAGGCCCAAGGGACATTTTCCAGTAATTTACGACTGCTGGAGCAGGCACGAAGCACTTGCCCCTTATCAGAAAAGTGCAGCCGGTTGTGTTTGTCTTTGACGTGTCATTTTTACAATCACATTTTGATTTATAAACCACAAAGTGTAAATGTGCTGGAATTTTAATAAAATCAATAAACCAAGTACTTCCTTAACATGTATAAAAACCCCGAGCAAATTACGAAAGCCTCAATTTTATTGCTGTTAACATTTTTTGCATAAAAATCAATTCATTTCAACTCAGAAAAACACACACTGCCGGGATTTGGCATATGTGCGCTGAATGCTTAATCAGGCCAGGCGGGAGATTCAAAGGGACAGATTAATCTGGACAGAGTCACTGTCACCCAAAAAAAAAGTGCTGACGCGGACGACGCGAACGTGGATATTCGTTTCCTGGCCTGTCCATGTCCATAACGCTATTCACGCTGCACGCCACAAATCCGGAGGAAGGGGAGAGTATTTAATGTGGGATTGCATTGCAGAGCTTGGCCTACACACTACACATGCACATATACGTATACACATGGAGTGGTGTGGTGAAAGTGCGCGGAGAAAGTTAAGACGATGACTGTCGTACGTAAGACATGGTCGGGCGAGTGTTTGCTTTTCATTCTTCAGGCAGGCCATGCTTTGTCGTCGACCCTATCTCCTCCATGTACCAAAAATTACCACTGCCATGCCATGTGCGTTGGGGTTGACAAAGAAGAACTTTCACCTCTTTCTCCTTGTATGGCAAGGGAAAGCACTTTTCTCCTCTCATTTTATTTTCAAAGCCTCTCCTTTGTATTCTACAACACAGGCAGAGCTGTGATTTTAGAATGCCTTGCTGTAGCTCACCGTGCCGTGCTATTCATGCACGTAATGCATGGTTATGTTAATAGCCCTCTTTCAGCCGAAGACGGGGCTTTTCCATTCAAATTATTCATAATTTAATCAGGATGTAGTTGGAACTGTGCTATGGGGATTCGTGGTGCAGTTCCATTGAAAACCATAAATCATAATCACATTGTTGGGAAAAAGAAGTCGTCGTCATTTGATAAAATGCAAGTGGTAATATTAAATACTCGCACGTTACGTGGGTGCAGATATGCAAGTTAAGAGAAAATTGTATTGTGAGCAGGTGCTGGATCATGTTGCGTGCATTAATTATGGGATGCACTTTGTGGTTATCACTGTCACCGGGGTTAGTCCCTGCAAAGCTGGGCAAAATACCGCCAAGTTTAGTGGCAATGTACAAAATGTGCATTTTAAAATGTGTGACTAGCATCAAACCACATACAAATATAGTTACGCTTTTTAAAAAACCCACAGAAAGCCAATTTGGTCTAGAGGTTCAAAACGCTTTTGCCTACAAACTGACTAATACATCAAAATGAAATCAAAAAATTCGATTTTAACTACAACTTCACATTTTGCCCAACGGTGTGGACTCTGTAGGTACAAATAAGGGCAGGCGGACATGTGATCAAGAGAGAAGGGGGGATAATAGCTTCTAGTTAAGGACAGAGGGGGAACACAGAATTCCCCGACTGAATGGGGCGGAAGAAGGAAGTATTATAGTATTTGTATGTATGTACATATAAACGTACGAAAGACATAAAAAGTTTAGAAGTACACGAAAACGTAACGCACCCAGAGCTCTTCGTAATTGGATCCATTCCTGTGGACCCTCGGCATAGGCTGCTTCCACGACCCTCTCCCAAAGCCCATCTACCTAATGTTACAAAATAAGACACAATGTGTTATACAGTAGTGCATTATCTAATGTATACCTGTTTTCTAGAATAATTATAAATTTCATTTCAGAATAATTATTGTCTGCTCGTATGAAATATGGACAATGGACAAAATTTCATGTCTAGCAATGCTAATAAATCAGGCTCAGAAATAATGAAGGGACAGAATTTAGTAGAGTGCAGGAAAATAGTCATTCCATTCAAGCGGCGCGCGTCATATGAATGAATTCGGAAAAATTCCCACATTTAAACCAATCCGACGTCTGAAAATGACCAGGCCACCCCATCAAAACCTGCAGTCTGCAGGAAATGTCCGTACTTAGGATTCATATCATAAGAATGAAGGGCCAGCATAAAAAAGAGAGATAGACGAAGGCGGGACAATTGCAACCATTAGATTCCATTGACCATCTTGAACTTGGGCGACGCGGTGTCCTTCCGCGTATTTCATGGTGCGTTTTATGAACTGGCAAGCACAGTATTTTTATTCACCCCACCAGTTTTTTTCTCTTTGGAGATTATGACGCTAGCCAGACGCCAGTCTTGCAATGTATTACACGATATGTAAATCCCGCACATTTTATGTCTTTAAGCTTACAGAAAAAAACGTTAAATTCAAATATTAAAGAAGTAATACATCCGCCAAACTTTGAAATTCACATATTTTGTTAAATTTAATTAAAATTTTAAGGAATTTGAAATATTCCCGCCAATTCTTAGATGAGGGTTTCCATACGTACACTGTGAGCAAACTTTTGAAGGAGTTGACAAATGTCGTTAAAATCGCAGAGCCAACTTTACGTACTTGTGTAAAAGGAGGGAATTAAGAAGGAAGAGGGGGGAAGACGAGATGAAGACGATTATGTTTCTCATTGGAAGAATGGGACAGGACTTGATTGCCATTTCCTTGGACGACGCGACGAAGCGGGTTTTATTCGGTGGAGGGGTAGGGCTAAGATTAATGAGACCCACTCATCCTCGACCCATTGATTGAGCCCCAGGGACACGCGGGAAGAAGTCTCCCAGAACTTCTTCCCCCCAATCACCCGTCCAAACCGAGTGCCCAACATTTCATTAGCAATAAGTCCTGGCGGACAGGAAGGGATCATGGGAGTCCAAGATCTTAATCTTACGTCCCCCTCTCCTCTACTCTTATGGTACGCATATGCGGGGAATTCAAACGCTGGCAAAAATATCAAATGCAATGTTTTGCTCTATGAGCATGCGTTTCTATGGTAAACAAAATGCATGAAATTTTTACATAATAAACAAATGCGTCCAGCCACGCCATGTGACCCAAACATTAGATTTTGAAATTTCCTGCCCACGCCATCAAGTTTTAATTGTGAGATTTTGAAAACTTAAATTTTCAGCGGGAAATGGCGGACTACTACGACCACGATTTGGATTTGCCTGACTCGAGGGAGGCATCACTCAGGGATACAATCTTTACACAATTCTTGTAAGACGTCAATTTATGAATTAATTAAAGTTTCGGCGTATACAGTGGTTGAACTTAATTGTGTTTTTAATATCCTGCGACGCATGCGCAGTAATTTTCGGAACCCGGACTCCCACGCCGCTGTTGTCTCTCAGATGATGATGCTTGTTTCCGCCCTTCTAATGTTGTGCGGAATCGTGTAGTAATGTAACACATGCTACTATGCTAGTTTACTAGTTAAATTAATTGCCCTTGCATTAACAGCGTCATTCTGCTCCTGATGGTGATAATTGGCTACCATTGCGTTAAGGACCACGATGCAAATAGAATCCCATCATTTGTACTAAAGTCCGTTGAATTTTCTTCCTCTTCGGAAAGTGAAGGTCAGAGGGGTCATGAAGTTATTCGTGGTCACGGCTATCCAGAAGTCAGCCCCCGCAGTGGCCACATTCACATCCACTCCCACCATGCCAGTGGGGGAAGTGCGGATGCCAGGAGAAATAGTACGACCTCGTCGGCCTCAAGTGAGCGTTTTGAGTGCTTAATTAATTGATGCAAAATCTAAGTAAGCAAATCTTGTGGACAGGTGGGTCAGAGGACTCCATGGGTCATAGGGAGCCACTGGGCCCCTCAATTACGAGGAAGGTTGGGATTTTGGAGAAATTCGTGAAAGACACGGATCGACGACATCACTTGAAGCAGGTGTACAAGCCCAACAGTGAAAAATAGCGGAGGACGAAGACTTACGTTTGGATTTTGCTGCTCCGAATCAATGGATTGGATTTTGTCATCCTCGCTACTTACGGCCAGGAAATACCCTGAAATGGGATCAGTAGTGTTAATCTCATTATAGCAGCAATTTTGATTAAATTTGAATAAAAAGGCAAGTTTTGGGTGGAAATTGAATTGTTATCATTCTCAAAGCAAATGTTATGCCAGAACTTGGAAATCAATAAAAACTTGGAACTTTAATAAATAAAATAAAATTTTTTTGCACACTCACCTAGTAAAACAGTTGCAATTCGCACACCGAAGGAATTCCGACACATTTTCTAGTCTGGTGTGTGAAGTTAAGTTACGATCCTGTAGTTTAGTATTGTAAAATAAATTTGTAGTGTGTCACAACTTAACTGTGTTAAAATGCACCTTCAGTGGTTACTGTGATGTAATTGAACTTGTGACTTTGACTTAGAATAGTTATGAGAATTAGGTTTTTTGGAGTTTTCCTCAGCTGCAATGGCACCTGGTCACTGCTTTCACCCCGACTTTCTTTTGCGGACTGAGTGTCGGATGGAGAAAATACCCGGGTTTTACTTTCTTAGCGTGTGCAGAGACTTGGCGGCTGGTCGTGACCCGACCGGTGCAGTGCGGTCTCTGCATTCCTAGTTAAGGCAATGCAGCATGGGGTAAATTTTTGATGATTATGCACTCAAAATTCCAAACCATTGTTCAAACTCTGCTTTAAAAATCGTTGCTTGTAATTCTCAACTCCGAAGAATGGATATTTGGAATTGTTTCTGTCTCAGCTTCCCCCAGGTAATTCGCGGTGCCGGACTTTTAGCACAACGTTGCAGTGCCTGCGATCAGTATAGCGGCTGATTGTGGGCGGGACTTTATTATTTTTGAAAAACTGAAGTCTACAGTAAGTCCAAAATTTGTTTCCCGCCACAAATTCAAAGTCCAACCAAATCCCACCCTACGTTGTGCATTGCATTTGTGGCATAACCATATAATTTCTGTTATTTCTGTAATTTCTGATATTTCTGCTAATTCTGTAATTTCTGATATTTCTGCTAATTCTGTAATTTTTGTAATTTCTGCTAATTCTGTAATTTTTGTAATTTCTGCTAATTCTGTAATTTCTGCTAATTCTGCTAATTCTGCTAATTCTGTTATTTCTGTAATTTCTGCAATTTCTGCAATTTCTGCCAATTTGGTAATTTCTGTCATTTCTGCTAATTCTGCTAATTTTGTAACTTCTGCTATTTCTGTAATTTCTGCTATTTCTGCTAATTCTGTAATTTATGCTATTTCTGCTATTTCTGCTAATTCTGTAATTTCTGCTATTTCTGCTAATTCGGTTATTTCTGCTATTACTCCTAATTTCTGTAATTTTTAAATAATATTTTTTTTAAATGAATTGTGAAAATGAAAATGAAAATGTGAAAAATTGTGAATGTTCAAAACAGAAAGTCGTGAATAAAAATCATGAAAAACTGAATCATGCTGGAAAATCATTCAATTCTTACCTGTCAAAATCAATTGTTTGTTTCTATGCTAACCTAACTACAAACAGACTGATTTCTGTTTACAACAAAACAGCGCCACATGACATGTCATTCCCATTTGCAGTAAATACTCCAGTCTCGTCTGCAACAATATTTAGTTGAATTTTATGTTAATATTTGTTACAAAAGTTACGTCACATTTTTACTGATCAGGGCAGGTTCAAAATGCTGCATCATCCTGTGCTTTGTGGATTCATTTTGGCGGTTAATCTGAATATTTTGATTGTGAATGCCGGAGGGAAACCTCGCCGAGTGGAGCTGGAGACCAGGGGCGCATCCATTCCCATTGAGCCAGCGCCATATCTGAAGGACATAACTGCTAGATTTGATCACTGTGCCCGGTCATTGGCAATTTCAACTGGAAACAAGTGCAAACCCTATCACGAAGTAGATAGACTTTACAGGGAAAAGAATGAGGCCGCAATGAATCAGGCTGGCGTTACTGAGAGCGAATACCTCCAGAAATCCGAATTTGAAAAAAGTCGCTTTGTCTGGGAAATTGTAATAAAAACTTGGAATTCCATATTTGAAATAGAGCAACATTTGAAATTAATGAATGATTTAAAATATGCCAGGACCCTGTCGAACTTAGTATTTGGCTGAAGGAAGAACAGTAGCTTGCCGAGTGGATTTTGTGATGAAAGTGAACTGTGCGTATGTGATAGCTCGGATTTGGATTGTATGGAGCACAAACGACAACCAGCAGATTGCACAGCAATTGCAGCCGAGAATCGAGCTGCCTACATTGCTCATTGGCAAACCCAGGTGTTTTTGGAGTGTAGCAGAGCCAGGAGCTCAGAAGCAGGATTTGGGGACAAGTGCATGTCTTCCGAAGAGATATCCAAACGTTTGGCGGATAAATATCTTTTGAGTGAAACTGATCAATACGGAATCCATAGAAAGGCAAGTGTCGTTTTATTAAGACTGAAATTGTACTATACTACTAACTACTATAAGAATTAAATTGATCAGATGACGGCGGATGATTGGGTGTGGTATGTTCAACAAAAGTGCTCCGCAATCGGCGGGTACTGCGAAGGGGGAACCTGCGCTTGTTCTGGTACTGGGGGAGTCAAGAGTTCGCCATGTAGGAGCTACAAGAGACAAATCAACACATGCAAAGCTGAAGCGGAGAAAACAGCCAAGTACTACGCTAACATCAACTCATCTTTTTCTCCATCACCACAAACCAAAAGAACCACTACTGTTCGATCCCAAGACTTGGAGAATGCGGGGACACAGATTGTCATCCCTGCTCAATTGGTGGTTTTACTTGGAATTTTGACGATGTTGTAGCTCATTTGTCCAGCGTGCGTGTAGCTATTTTCTACTTTTAAATCGATCTCCGTGTCTGTGACCACTACTTGGTTCATGTCAATCAACTCAACCTATTAAATACTAAATACAATTTAGCGCCAATCGAAGATAAATGTATCTCGAAGTTTGAACCCTGGAAGGTATTAATTCGACTTGACCTCCAAATATTGCCCAAATTGTGAGATTACATGAAATAAATGCATCTGAATCATGTGATTACATTCCTATACATAGATGTTCTTGATGTGGACTAGTCGCAGTCGCAGCAACGAGTACTGTTTTCATATGGTTGTCAGTGAGTAATCCTACTCAAAAATCCCGGGTGAAATAATCCATTCTCAAATGCACTGTAGCATTCATATTGATTGTACATTGATCAATTAGATGTTGATTTTTTATTTCCAAAATCCAAGAAATTTCAGAACTTACAAAGATACGCGTGAATTTCTGTACTTTAAAATACTGCAATTCTACACTTTCTTTTCATAATAGAAACTTGCCAGCCAACACTTAAACATTTGTTTCCGTAAATGCGCTTACATGGAGACCGTCCGGTTGAACTGTCCATAGTGTGCAAAATTGGGTCAACCACAGCCAAACCTTCGTTTTCGTGGCCTGCAAAAGGTGTAGTTTTGTTTTGCTACTATTGAAAATGTATGTACATGCGAGGCTAGGATTGCCGTTAATATTTGCTATCACTTTTCCCCATGGAGGAGGTGCGGGATGGACTCGGAGCCATAAAACCAGATTTACTCCTTCAGATTCAAATCAATTGAATTACGGTTATGCTTCCTGCCAACCTGCTCACTTCATCCACTCCCATCCAATGCTACGTCCATGTCTGTTATGTGGGTCTGTCTCGACGAGATAGTAAGCGACTCGACCTGAGCTCCTGTGTCTGATTTTCTGATGCTCCAAATATTAGCCACCAGGAATATGGAATTTTTGTCACGGAATTTTAAAATAATGAGCCATAACATGCCCGGGCACGGAATTTATTGACGCATAAATTGTAGCATGCTTCCCATAAGCTACACTGCGCAGTGCCATTCATTTGGACACATATTGAAAATTTAAATCATATAACCGGTTTTTATTCAAGAATGCAAAAAAGCATTACTTGTGGCAACGAATTCATTTCGAGCTTTTCACAGACGATGTAGGTGAGATTCTTTAGAATGAGGCGTACGTATTACATACAATTCAATTCAAGGCGCTATCCGATGGAAGACGGAGAAAGAGCAAAAAAAAGAAGAAAGCAAAAGAAAGGGATTGGAATTGTGTGGCTGTGGCTGGAAATGGAGGTCAAAAGGGGTTGCCGTGGCCCCTATTGTATTTCGGACGGCTCCAATTTCACCACTCGGAGGAAAGTATCCATTAGTCGTGTAAAATATGGGTTTGGGGGTCAAAGGACACAGGACGAGCCATCTTCCCATTCACACAATAGTTCCAATCTCAATCCCCGTTCGCCCACGTCCTGTAATTTTCTTCTTCCTTTTTTCCGTTGCCATGCCGTGTCATGTGAATTACTTTTTTCTTCGCAATTCCATTCAAATGCATTTCATTGTAAGCACCTTCGATTCAACATGGGATGGACTGACTCATGTGCCAAATTACCATGCAAATGGCTAGGTTTTTGTGTGCACTTCTTGCATAGAATTCATCAGATCCTCAGATAAAATTTGCAGAAAGGTACGCAAACCCTTGGGATTTCATAACATTGCTACCTAATATGGCAAATGTATGGTACGTGAGTTCCTCTCGCACCCGTAACGTGTAATCTTAATCTTAAGGATGGAAATAAGAAACTCATGGCTGATTTCATGGGCAAGAATTGATGGGGCAAAACTGATTGGCAAAGATGGGTGATTCCGGGAATACTGATTTGGCTTGCGGATTACAGTAATCCGCAATCACATACGTTGAAAACCAAACATCTAATCCCAGTAATCCGTACATTGAATGCGTCAGCTGTTTTGACAAAAATGAAATAAATTAGATTTTACTCAAGAAATGAATGCTTCGATTGATTAATTAATTATAAGTCATGTCATATTTCTGTGTCACTTAATGCGATTCAGATGCGACATCAGTAAATGTAGACATATATAACACTGTGATTTGTAATTTGAATTTGAGAAGGTTTAACTACTCTTAATAATCCTATTCTCAACGTGTGTGGTAGCAGTCGTGTTTTGCAAGAATGAATTGGGGCAAGGTGAACTTGTCCAGAATGCAAGCCGACGCGACGGAGCGAGCCGACAGAAAAAATGCGCAAAATATCTATGAACATGTAGTCGAATTTTAGAAATACGCAATTCGAATTTTACATACATCAATCATGCAATTAGCCTAGGTTGGCGCCGCTAAGATGCCACACGCAGGCGTCATTTTTGCTGGGCATGATGAAGCATGGTCATTCGGACATGATTATTCATTATTCTAAATTGGATTGTAAATTATTATTCTATTAAAGTAAAAAATCAGTGCAGCGGACTTGCTAGTTGCTACGGTGGTTTTGATGTGCAACTACAAATACCTGTTGACCTAAATGACGTGTGGAGGAGTGAGTAATATTTGCGTATAGCACGGTGCACTGCGCTGAGAATACTGGGGACAGATGCGATATAAGCAAAAACACGTCGCAATCCACGTGTTGTCTGAGATCTTATATTATGTTCGGCCGGCCCGGCCTTCTGTCTTTCGACAGTAGTGCAGAGTTAAGTTTGATAGCAAGTAGTCGAGTAGTTTTCAATTCTAAGTTTGTTCGAATCCATTTTACAATGTCGACCTCAACAAAGTTAAAGTTTTGTGCGAATCTTTCGTTTCTATTTACTGAACGAGAATCCGTGTTTGAGAGATACGCTGAAGCTAAAAAGGCTGGACTTCACGGCGTGGAAATACCTTTTCCATATGATTTGAGTGTGGAGAAATTAGTGCAAGTTAAAGACGAGTGTGGGATTGAGCAGATTTTGATTAATTCATATCCTGGTATGCACACATGCACGTCGAGTGGTTAGAGTTGTAACATTTAACAGCTAATTGAATTTGGGAAATATTACTATTCCAGGTAATTTACAAAATGGGGACTTCGGATTGGCTGCTATCCCTGGAAGAGAAGCTGAATTCCAAGCTTCACTCGAACTATCGCTGAGATATTGTCAATCACTGGATTGCAAAAGGTAAAAAACGTGAACTTTTATTCAAATTTAAAAACTAAGGACAAATCTTGCCAATTGCAATTAATTTTACATTAAAAATGAATCCAGGCTACATATTATGAGTGGCAAACTTCCAAGTGGCGTGAGTAAGGAGGACGGATACAAAACGTTGGAGAAAAATCTACGCCATGCAATTCCATTCCTGGAGAATGATGGAGTGGTCGGCCTCATTGAACCTATTAATCACTATACAATACCTGGGTATTTTCTGGATGATTTTGACACGGGTTAGTTGGATTTTAGTTGATCCGCTCCACACACTGCACACTATGAATTTACTTAGTATCTGATTTGCTGTATTAACTATTTTGCTATTTGTTCAGCAATTTCCCTCGTCAAATCCATTGACAGTCCAAACATCCGACTTCAACTTGATGTATTCCACCTGCAAATCATCCATGGGAATCTGACCAGAAGGATTACGGACTTGCTGCCTTATACGGGTACAGCAATTAACAGTCATCTGCTACTTATAATGTTGATAAATATAAAAAAATATGTATATGTAATTGCCAATTACGAACGTAATCTCTGTCTAGGTCACATTCAAATTGCCCAAAGCCCTCACCGTGGTGAAATGGATTCAGCCGGGGAAATTAATTACGAGTACATCTTGGGCTTACTGAAAGATCTTGGCTACGCTGGATGGATTGGACTGGAATACAAGCCGAGTTCAACGACGGTGGAATCGTTTAATTGGGTTCAAAAATATAAGTTGGATGTGTAGGATATGAATACGCATTAGCACCTCATTTGCGAAACTGTAGACTACCTAATTTTTTTTAAATATACGAGTGCGAGGGAAACTACAATACTGTGACATAAAACTGAAGCATGATACTTAAATCCAACTAATCGTAAGCTAAAATTTTTGAAGTGTTTTAAAACCAAAACGGAATAGCCATAACTATAATACTGCCTCTATCAAAACTTCCAAACTGGTATCGTATATTACACGGAATCTGCGCAGTTGTCCTTGTGTCAAACGTAGTACAACTCTTCGCTGTCTGGTCTGTGTTTTGCGAAGCCAATTAGCGTTTGTGTGCACAGCGCATTAAATGTGTAAATATGAGTCCCTCGCCGTCATATTTTCATACTAATATAACTTCAGACGGGCGCAGGCGGCGCAGAACTGACACGTAGTAAAATGCTGCATGTTATTATAACTGATGCTGTTTAATGTGAAATGTAAAACGCAAAAGATAAATTATGCAATCCATGCTTTATCAACAGGAACAATAAATAAATCGCAGAATCCATTATTTCCTTGTATTAATTGAACCTTCCTGTTGATGAACTCTGAACAAACACAATACAAACATTGGTTTCGATTAAGGCCCGGTCGAACGAGGATAGACTCTGACGACGCTATATAATCCGGAGTTTTCCCATTTCCTTCATTCATTTTTAAATCATTCCAGAATCTATCACTTATACAAAAGAGGGATTTACTTGGCTGCTTCTAAATCAAAATTTCACAACCTGTTGATATTGAGATATAATGGACAAGGAGAAGGCAAATGCGAAGAAAGAAAAGCGAGCCCTGAAGCGAGAAAGGTCCACATCCGAATCGGCGGATGATCGAGGTCGGTATCTAGTAAAATGGTTTTAATGTATACACATGCTGGTCTTAGAAATTTTAAAAATGTGATTGGCTGATTTTGAATTTAGGTATAAGTTGGGCGTCCGTTTTTGCTAAAGCTGCTATAACAGCCGGGATGACGATGGGTGGCATGCACGTGTTCGGACAGTCACAATTTGACCAACAGAGGAAATGGTCAACGACAAGCACAAGTTCCACCGGATCTGACTATGAGCCTCGAAATCAGCGCAAGAATTCAACCAATTGGTAAATCGTCGAAAAAACTAAAGATCAGCGGAGAAAGCAAAGCAGGGCTGGGATAGTCACGAAGTCATCCAAATTCCAAATCAAAAGCATTTTATTTTTACTTTTCTACAAGTTTTACACAATATATGAGAGGACGCTAAGAAGGATTAATATTTTAAAACGTTGTTGGTGTTTTAATTAGTTTAATTAACTTAAGTTGACTATAGAAACTACACTAAAGGATCTGAACTAAAAACAAAGCCACATAAAAGATAGCACGTAGAATTAATTGAAATTATTTGCAGTCAAATTGCCTTTTATTTAAGTGAGGTATTTCTGCGCATACGTCATCGATGATTGACTCAATTCGCATCAGTTTGTGCAATTGCATTGCTTTGCATTTATTCATTATCAGCAATTAAATAAAACTACTCAAATGCTTATGCACTACGCATATGCAGGTTAAAGTTGTATAATGTGAGTGGGACCTTGGTTTTCTGTGTTATTTTGATGGATGAGCTAATGCATGCCAGACACGACCATTGCATTGAGTTGCATTATAAACCAAAGAGCCGCGCCAGACTACAAGTTCAACTCCTAACCAAAAGACACACATTTAAAATAAGTATATTTCTAATTTACTAAAACACTGCCACACCCCAAAGTGACATTCCATACTGTTCGACAAATTCTCATACTTGAAGTCTGCTTTCCAACATTCCAATAACGCCATGAATAGACATTACTACGCTAATCCTGGACCGGTAGTACATTATTTTGCTAGTCTAATGATCGATTTTGTCAGGAATTTTATGAATTTTCAAAGTTGAATGCTAAGTTCATATTTTGTGTTTAATTTGATAACAATTACAGAGCAGTGGCGCTTCCTCCGTAATGGATGGTACTTTGTACGAGCCGATTTTGCCAAGACCCGAGTCACAAATGTCGGTGGGGTCAAGTACCCGCGGTTCCGCTTCTTCTTCTATCAATTCCTTCCAAATGAAGGGCTCCGGTCCGTCTTCAGGGTCATGGAGTGCAAGGGATGGGGCATCCACCCCATCCACCCGTGCCACGAATAGGTCACACGAGGCGGAGATCGATGAACTCACAATGCTACTCATGAGCTCTCTCAGAAACAACGAAGTCTTTTTTGGTAATTAATTCAGATTAAGTGTCTTGAACTATTTTATGGTTGCTTTAGTGCATTGCATACGTTTTTTTACTTTAATTTGTAGGGATTTGCAGTCGGTGTGGTGAGAAAGTGGTCGGCGAAGGAACCGGATGTACTGCCATGGGTCAAGTGTTCCACATTGCTTGTTTTACTTGTCGAGTCTGTGAATGTAGTTTACAAGGACAGACGTTCTTTTATCATGTGGATGGCAAACCTTACTGCGAACAGGATTACATGGTAAGTATATTTAAATTCAAGGAGTACTTTTCTAGGGCTCGAATTTTACAACTTTTTTAAATGTCAGACTCGACTTGAAAAATGCTGTGTTTGTCATGAGTCAATTGTGGATCGAATTCTGAGGGCCAATGGAAAGCCATATCACCCGAAGTGCTTTACTTGTGTGGTAAGCCAGGACTTTTGACATCGTTGATTTTGAGCTTAATTCCATCCTGAATTTTAATTGGAATTTGGGTAATGGAAGAAATGCATTTGTTGTTTGCAGGTTTGTTCAAAGAGCTTGGAAGGAATTCAATTCACTATTGATGCAGGCAACCGTATCTACTGCATTGAAGATTTCCACAAGTATGTGCAATGCACACCTACTTTTTATAACTCATATTAACAGCCATAGCCATACAATTAGCTCAAGGTGAATTAGTTCCTTTGCTTTACAGGAAATTTGCACCCAGATGCAGCGTTTGTGAACAGCCGATCATGCCAGAGCCAGGGAAGGAAGAAACTGTTCGTGTTGTAGCCTTGGACAGAAGTTTCCATCTTAATTGCTACAAGTGTGAAGTACGAAAAAGCACTCCAATTGTTTTAAGTATGAAACAACTCAACAGTAATACTGATTAACAGTTTTTGAATATTCTAGGACTGCGGAATTGTACTCAGGTCCGAAGCAGAGGGTCGCGGATGCTACCCATTGGACGGCCATATCCTGTGCAAAAAATGCAATGCGAAACGAGTCCGAGATATGAAGATTTGAAGACTTTGACCTTTGACACCAGCACAAGGATAAGTCTTTGCAACTTCTTTCAAACGCTTGCGAGATTCTTGAATCGCATTTTGAATCTAAAAGACTTTCAATGAAATTCCAATGCAATGGACTCCATCCAGTTCCATAAGGCCCTTTTTTGTATACTACACAGTAATGTTTCTAGATTGGTCTAGGTTAATTAGCCTAAATTATTTTAAATAACCAATTTTGTGTATAATATCGACTTTCACGTGCTTTCACAATTCATTTGCATCCCTGCATTGGCAATTACATTCAGCAATTGAAGTCGAAGGCGTAAAACCTGTACTAAAACGACAATTACAACGCCTCAAGTTAAAATTTGTTAGTGTGTACTATGTACTAGCGCAGCGCATAGACAATCCGCTTTTCTGTGAACATTCGTTTCATTCCAATTGAAGCAATTGTGTTTTACGATGGTTTAGTTCCTGAATAAAACACATGTGATTTTTTAGTTGCCAATATCTATGTGTACTGGTTTAATGATTTCTCGGCATTAGATGACATTTCCGAACCACAACTGAGTTTATTAGGCAAGCTTTCGTCCAATATCTTTTAACTTCGTCAGGCCGTACAATTAACACTTGCATTATATTCAGAATGATTAGATTACAACTTGTTTTGCTTTTGAATGCAAAGTATGGTGGAGTAGCTTTAGCTTCGTATTTAAAAAGAAATGAGTCAGGAGGACCAGATTGGACTAATATGAGCCTAATGAATACTCGTAGCATATTCAAATATTTCTTAATTAAATTATTAGCCATAATGCTCGCAGATAAATTTTGTCGTCGTGACCCTATAAACTACGCTAGCTAGTGCATAAAAGTCAAATTTTTGTGCTCGTTTAAATCTTAAAACGCCAATATTTAAAATTTACAAGCATATTTGAACCGTGTCAATAATTGCCAATTGTGTACTGGCTCTCATCAAGCCCGTCATCGTCAGCATCATTGTCCTCGTCACTACTTTCATGTTTAACTCCAATTCAGACTCGCCGTCAAACTCTTGTTCACTAGATTCATCGACGAATTAGAAAGGTACTCCGGTCAAGAATAATTGATCCAGAAGAACTGTCCTGATTGCCAACTGGACTAGCTTGCTCTCGTGCAACCATTTGCTTAATTGAAAGCAGACTCGTGAACTCAAAGTCCACTTGAAATCCTTTCAAATGCTCGAACAGTGATATCTGATTGATCAGCTTTTGTAAATTAATAAAATTTGTTTCAAAATTTTACAACTGTGCAGACTGTGTGCACTCACTGTTTGGTTCGTGGTCACCATCAATTGATTGATCTCGTCATTGCAATATTGCTGCTTTCTAAATTACAACCGAAAAAACCGGATGTGAATTCTCTATATGTGAACGAGCCCAAACCCTTCATCTCTGACATGACGATTTGATATCCTTCATAAAGATGATTGGGTGAGGATGGTAGTTCTTAACTAATATGCTTCCAAAAAACGGACAATACATGAGGAGAACTGTCTGATGGGCTTTCAGTTTGGCCATATCACAAGACAAAGTTCTGCATGCGACGACTAGGTAGGATATTTCTTAAGCTTTATTCATCTCTGAAATGGATCATCATGCCAGGGCCAGGGATGTGCCAATTTTAGTTTCGACTATACTTATAGTGCAACGCCTACGACTTGAGATAAAAGTTGAAGTAAATTAAATACTCGGACTGACACAAATATTATATTAATGTTTGCAATTTATTCGCGTGATTGTGTTCGTTTGGCACTAACACGCAGAGTATTTACTTTACTTTGCTAATTACTTTAGAGTATACTAATCCTAAACGTAACGGACATTAGTCACGTACTAAAAACGACAACCTTCAATCTGTTGCCGACACAGCGGACATGTGAATTTGTCCTCTAACTTATCCAAACATGCCGAACAAAATGTATGCATGCAAGGAGTTAGACATATTATATTCACTGTATTATCAAAACACAAAATACACGCATTATCCTCATCGTTCACAATCACATCTCCTAAATTTACTAGTCTGATCTGCCGAGGAACCACAACCCTGCAATTGTTGTTCCCCAGCCTTGCCGCATAATTATTAAAATATTCAAATCCAGTATAATCAGTCGAAGGGAGACATTTAAAAGGTTTGTTTCCGAAATTAAATTTACATTGTTGGAAATTCCCGTAACTAGAAAGCGCGGTAAGAATCTTCGCCTTGGTTACACTTGTTCGAGCAAACTTCTCCAGAGCCAACAAGGCGTGGAGATTGGAGAATAATGGAGGGGTGAGACTTCTCAACCTTGAATTGAGAAAAGAGGAATTCTTGAATTTCTTCGGTAAACAGCGGGTGGCTCCTTTGGCCGGTTAACTTATCTGCAAGACTTCCCAAGACTAGACAAGTGTTCTTACGCCGGGCTGGGTCATCTGTCTGTTGAACACCCACGTTCACTGAGTTTGAAATTGTGTAAAAATGAGTAGTTTCCTTATTCAGATCTGTTTGCGTGGAAGCAGCTATTGCTGTATTAGAATCCGGAATATCTTGAGGAACTTGATTAATGGATGCGACTCCGCCCTGGCGTTGATAAAGATAACCATCGAAAACTTGAGCACTTCGCCAAAACTCGTCATTAAGGGAACCACCTGGAGCGTCCAAAGCATCTTCGGAAACTGAGGCATCTTCCGAAGCTTCGTCAACTTGAGCAACGGAAGTATTGTTAGGGGAAGTTGTACTATCTGGAGCATCATCACGTTTTTTGGCCAACAAATTTTGAGCCACAGTATTAATGACTTGGGTGGAGGGGTAGGGAATGTCTTCAATCACAGCAACAATAGTCGGAGGTCCCATCTCCTCATCCATTGGAATATCATTGGCAAGAGCTTTCCCCACTGCAACCCATCCGTCATCAATCGTTGCAATTTTTGATAAACTATGAAATGATCCCACATACCCCTCGTAGAATTTGAAACAGTCGTGAATTAAACCAGTGATTTCCGCTGATGTAAAGGTAATCGGGTCATCCCATTCATCGAAACCGTCCAGATTCGGAGGCACTTGGTCTTCCAATGTGGAATTAAAAAATGGCAAAAGGACGAAATCAGCTCTTCGGCTTCTTCCACCTTTTCCAGGGATAACGGAGGAATTGATTGGTTCCCCGAGATCAATCTGGAATAGCACTTGAGCCCAGGCGACTTCTTCAGAAGTGATTAAGTCGAGGAAGACAGTTGTTTCAAATACCGGATTTGGTAAAGTCTGTTCTACCTTGCCTGATGATATGGCTCTGGCCTTTCTTCGTCTGATGTTTCGAAATAAGGAACGTGGAGACAAAATTGGCTTCCCAAAGCATAGCCCCATTGCCTTTGACTATTTGACCGCTGCGCTGGCTGAGCTAGTGTTCAGTTGACTGGGCGAGAATCACTCCTACAATATTAAACACATGTCATATATTACTTATATACCTGTCATATTAAGCTCAATTACAATCTACAGTTTTTTAATTCTGCAATCTACCACTTATTCTAAAGCTAATTTAAAGCAATTACAACTACGAGTGCAAAACTTCATTTACTAACTACTACTTGTTAGTATACAAATTCAAGCTCGAGTTGATGTGTAGATAAGTCTTACGTACATATGTCTGGATTATTATGATCGGCTGAAGACAAAGACTGAGTAAATCTTTAAATCTCCTCCGGTTGCAATCAGCCTGTAACAAAGTTAGTTTTGACACTGAATGGATTTGGCAAGTTTAATTTCACATACAGAGGGTAGGGCGGCCTATTTTGGCCACTATTAAACCTTGCGTAGGTCCCCAACCATGCGCGCTAGAAATTTGAAGTTTGAACCCTTGAAGGTCA
>JAAXYW010000994.1:0-26460 GCA_036851895.1 Orthonychiurus folsomi
TATGCTATACAACCACTAACCACCACCCACACAACGAAAAACCCCCCTTAGCTTAACCTGGAGGAAATCCTATAAAATAAACGCGACAATTGAAATACGACATAGAACCAGCCCACGTTACTCCAGTTAATCGATTCGGTCAAATAGAAATTCCAAGGTGCATGAAAGGCGTCATTTCAAAGTAAAGGCACGTCCAGCCGTCTTTTTCTCACTGAAATAGAATCCACTTAACTTTCATTTGTCCTAGCATTTGAAGCATTATTCATCCT
Source organism: Orthonychiurus folsomi (assembly GCA_036851895.1). NCBI lineage: Eukaryota > Metazoa > Arthropoda > Collembola > Poduromorpha > Onychiuridae > Orthonychiurus > Orthonychiurus folsomi. The sequence goes on from JAAXYW010000994.1 coordinate 270, forward strand.
CATCGAAATGGAGTTATAATAGAGCAGGGAAAGCAAATTGCTTCATAACAGAGTAATGGTCCCAGTACAATGAAATACTTTACGAATGACGTGTACTGGGATCGTCAAAAAACGCCCGTTACCTGGGCTAACAATAAACGTAAGTCAGAATAAGAAAAAAAATCCGCGTTTCTGGTTTGTCTCCAGAAAACCAAGCCCCATCACTCAGGGACAGGAGATCCAGACTTTTGGAATGTGAGACGTATAATCATTTGGAGATCATTTGCACTACACTTTACATCCTCCTCGTAATGGTTCATCAATCTCCGTGCCATTTACGAAAACTCCCACTCCAATATAACTCCCCTCTCAGTCAGAGGATATTTGTTTTTAACAAAACCTGCCAAAGTAATTGAGACAATGAGCTCGTTGAAATTGAAGAACGTGGGTCTGGGACTGACAAAAAACGGTCCGCGTCCTGTCAACCCCTTGTTATGCAATTAAATATGAGAAGGTCCTTGTTTCAAACCATTGACAATATTCAAATTTCCTCATTTCTATGAGACCGCAACGCAGGTACAGTTCAAATCCTTGAGTCATTATATCCCAGATGGTTTTGGCAATTACATTTCCCAGAACCACCCATCATAGTGAAGAATCCAATTTCCAGAACTACAACTACAATAAAGGTTAAGTTTCCTTCCTGTTTGTGTCGGCTCAACTTCCAGCAAAGTTTTATGGATTTACTCAACTTAAAAATATTCTGCAAAATCCCCCTTGTCCTTTAGCACCACTAAAATTAACCCCTCAAAGTTCTGCCTGCCTGAAGCCCTTTTCTAAGCCAGTTTCTTTGAAACACAAGAAAATTGCGACTAAATAACAATCCCTCATGTCACGAACTCGTCTAAGCCTTCTTTTCCCCTGTTGTAATACAATTACCTAAGCATATTTTCTGCCCGAGATGTTCTTTGACAGCCTTTTGCCCTCGCCTCGCTTCATGTCCTGAGGAAGTGGAAGATCTGGTGACACCGGGACCGGGACGTAATAAAGAAAAGGTCACTCGAGGCGTTTGGAACGTGTTTAAAGACAATTTCCTTGGATTTAGTCCGCTCATGAAAAGCGACTTTGAAGGGAAAAGTAAATCCTGTCATAAATACAAACCTTTCCTATTCCGAACACAATCGCCATTAACACGTTTGAAATTACTGGGCTTGGTTATGGGGAAATGTTTGAGTGAGTTTTACCATGTGTGGTGATAAGACACACACATTTCCTTTCAAAAAAACTTGACAAAAAGTGAATGGGAAGTTGATACGAGGACTACAACTACACTACAGAGATTTCAAACTGGCCTCAAAGTTATTTGTCACTTTTCCGATTCTTGTTTCAACTCCCATTCATTCCCGCCGCCTCTGTTATCGGATGAGCTTTGACACTGATACACACAGAGTCTATTCCATGAAACGTGAGTGGCGTAGATACAGTCGCGAGGACATTATTTTGGATGATGGCGTAAATTCGTTATCTGGTGATCCAAAATAGTGGAGAAAAGGGGATTCGAAGGATTTTAAAAATTGCTTTTCAACACAAACTGCATCCCTCTGCATTTGAATGAACATTTATCGGGAAACTTTGTACATAAATTCCAAGGAAATGTTATCCCCGAGAGAGAAATGGGCACGCGATGTCGGACTTGGGGAAATCCTTATGGCAGGCAATGATAAGAGAAAGGTATTACTACTAGATTTTGCAAACTACACTGTGCAATACGCAATAGCTATGTGTCTGCAATACTTTTCCCTTGCAACTCCGTGGCAAACTGCAATAAGAATATCAAACCTTGGCAGACATTATATGTACAACTACGGAAAAGGAAAAAAAACTCCATTTAAAGTTATATTCGTCTTCCTGGCTGGTGTCCACAGTTTGTTAATGGGTCAATAACATGATGCATGTAACATAAATCTAGGCGGTCAGCAAGTTCCGCTGTCCACTTTTTGCTATCCTGGCCCAATTATGACGGCAAAATCTAAAATTCCCATCAAATTTGCCATGTTTTGATTTAAGCGAAAATCAAAGTTAATTTCAGGATTTAATAGTGAATTTTATGAACATTTTTTTACACTTTTGAGTTCCCCCTCAAAAGATTCTTATAAGCCAGAAGTGCTGCGCTGGCAAATGAATGACTTTGTGTTGTTATAAAGATGCGGCAGGGTCAATTCAATGCAATGTCAGTCAATATGCCGACGCCACCAACACTAGTTACAAGTCCATTTCAGATTACAAACCAATCCCAAGTTATATAATACACCCATAAAACTGCCACTTAAGCAACGGTCAAGATTTGTTCCAGTATTTACTGAACTAATTTTAAATGCTGAATGCTAGAAGCTATTAAATAGCACAACTTTACTTTGTCAATTTCAACTATTCAAACATAAAGTAAAATGTCAGTAAGATGACAATAATAATAAAAAATGCGATTATAAAATCGGGAATGATTTAAGATTAAATTAACATTATGTTTTCAAATGCTGTAATTGTAAAATGGTGGGAAATGGGAGGGATGAGGGTGTTTTGGCCTAACCCACTAATCAAGCATGACACAACAATTAATGAAACAACCAAAAGGGGAGCTTATGGGGTAACAGCCGCCACCATGGATGTCCATCAAACTTAACCCTAAGGCTGGAACAAATTGGACACGACATGCACGGATCAGACATTACAAACACACACCTTATTGATTGGGATTCAATATGACAAGAATAAATTCAATGCCCCCCCAAAAATGAGTCATCCACTAACAACATAGGAAATGAAACACTTGTGTGTTTTGTTTCATTAGGGACCCAGACTGAGAGACTCGTTAAAATTGGTTAAAGGAAATGAGAAAATAAACGGACCAGATGTCTAGTCCCTAAACTTACCATGGAGGTCGGTACAGTGGAGCGACGAGTCCGATTAATCGGAGCACCATTAAAGTGCTCAACCATTGTGAGCATGAAGATGACTAGAAAAAATAGGGGTGAAGAGTAAAACAAGTTGTTCCGTCTTCGGATCCGGAAATTTCTAGTTGAGGATGAAGAAGAAGAAGAAGGGATTCTATTTTCCAATGGAACATCATTCTCAAACACTCGTCGTCCCCAACAGCAAAATGTTGTACATCTGGACTCAACTTGACCGATCCGATCTCTCAACATTTCCATTGTAAGACAACAACCGATTTACTTACGTCGAGGACTGGTAGTTGGGGTTTAGATGTGGATCCGATTCATAACAATGTCATTGTTCCACTCTCACGTGAGGTTATCCGAAGCATTGTTTTTTTGGGGGAGTAAGATCTTAGGTTGGAAATGGGATTAATGTTTTTTTTAGCTAAGCCCTGACCTTTGCCACAGACATGACTTTTCAAGAACACTCAAACTATTGTATGTTGTTTCCACTGCACCACAAAATAAATCCATGTCTTGACTTGACAAACATAAGACTCAAATGCAGGAGAGAATACATTCTCCCGTGTGTGTACATAAGACGTTTTCCCTTTTCACCGTCGTTTCCCGTTTCTGTAAATCCGAGACGAGAGTGTCAGTTGGTTTCTAAAGATCTTGGATTCTGTCAAGAAATTAAATCCGTATGCATTCCCCATCCTTTCTTCTAATACTCCTTCCTCTGCAGCATCTCCAATTGACCTGAGTGTACAAAATAAAATTACTTCAACTTAAAAGAAATAGAATTAAATTTTAAAAGTACATATTTAATTCCCAAAAGAAAACAGATGCGGGAGGGTATGGAATTTACACGGGTAAAAGTTTTCCCTGGAAATAAATAAATGTGCGGCGGCTCAAGTTCAGGTGTGACTTGAACTTGGAAGCTGTTAATTTTAAATTCCTGTCAGGTAGAAAACCAGAAGGTAGTAAACCAGATCTGTGCATTGGGTTCCCTGGAGATCCAGTGTAAACCCATGCAATCTCACAAATGTGCTCATGTGGTGTGTAAAAATAAACAAGTTAAACAAACCTGGTGTAATTTTCTTTGAAGAAAGGAGAACAGGCGTGGAATTGAGTGTTTAATAATTAATATTTGCTACACGCCAGTCCTTGGTGGTGGAGTGGCGTTTAATTTGCCAGGGATCTAATACTGTTGGACCAGGTTAGCCTGGCCTGGCCTTATGCACTCCGCGACTCAGGAACACTATCAGGACAGGAACGGTCAAAGTGATGAACTCTTACTTGTTGAAATGAGAAGGAAGAAACAAAATGCTCATCTTTTATCACACTCCACACACTCCAAACTACTAAACCCGGCACACGAAGGAAAACCTCCTAGTATACTTGGAAGTTGGAAGGCAGGAAGCCTTTTGTAACGTTATGCTTGGCTATTACATAGACATTTCATTATCATCTCCACACATGAACCTCAAAACTAACTCATATTTTGCAACCAACACTTACTTGTATGCAGAGTTTGTGTCCTATCGACAATGGATTTCCGTCAACAACATATTATATTAAGTGATACACTTGGGGGTTGAAGACTTCCCAGTTTTACAATTGTCTTTTTCTACTCAACACAAAAATCCCAAATGCTAATTGAGAATCAGGTCCAGTCCATCACTCCTTAGAAAAAAGGGAAAGCCAAGTAGTAGTGTAGTGTAGTACATTATGAAGGAGGGATTGCGATAGTCTTGAAGTTAAATAATATAAAGTACTAAGCAACTCCTTTGGTTTATGGGATATAATAATTTATTCTTTCGAAATATCCTAGGGTTGATAATCATTTATTTCGAATGCAGTTTTCCAAGCAAAAAAAAAACAACTTTGCTTGTCTGTCTAAAGCGTCTGTCTACTCGTCAAGTCTCTCCGGTCCCGTCCGCCGACGACGACTGACTCTCCAGCAACTCCAGACGATGAAAGTACATGGAGAAATTTTACCCGAGACGGAGACGACCGTCGCCGCATGTGGGGAATCGATAAATCGATGCTTTCGTGTTTTATGCTTTTTCAGTTAGTTAGCAGACTTTTGTTTAGCTTTCTGGTCACATAAAGTTCCCTGCACCCATATTCTTGAGAAGGATGAATTACTCCTTGCTGAATTCATTCAAGCTGTCAACTCTAGACTGAATTAATTCTCTGCTACCGGCATCCATTGATTTGGAAGGAATTGGAATACCTCCCGGTTCTAAATCGGCTGTCTACCCTGAATGCAATCTACCTTCTATTTAGGAGAAATTGCAAGGAAGTAAAAGAAATATTGAACCGACGACTTTAAAATGACTCAATGCCGGAAAGTTCACCGCAAATCGCAATTGACACGGTTTGAATTAAATTATTTGGAACGACATGTGATAATAAGACTTACAGTATTTCCAGAAACCCAAATTTCAACATCATCAGTAATAAAGGCGTGCATTACGTAGTATACCTATACCGGACAGGAAAGAATATTTCCGCCCGTGTTATTTCCTAACGCAATTCCAATAAATAGTATGTTACATTCAATTGAGGACAAGCACAATTGCACTTGGAAATTCAAGATCAGACGTAAGCATGTAGTTTTACTGTCTGATAATACTTCTGTGTAAAGTAAAATTCATGAGTCAGAAGAAAAGGAAGTGCCGGGGATTGAGTACATTGAGCGGCTGGGATTGCAAATGTAAACAAAGATTGTATGATTGATGTCAGATGGACTTGAGTGTAAGAAATGGAATGAATTGAAGCTCGGAATAGGTACTAAATACGTAGTTATCTCACTCGTTTGGATTATAAATAATATTTGTTTACCTCATATCTGGGAAGACGTGAGCTGAAGTCAAAAGAAGAAGTGAAGACTTGTTGGATCTTCGAGAGGAGAATGTTGACTACCGCAACAACACATGTGGATTTTGGTCTTCCATACTATTTGCCCACCCCCAAATTTCTCAACCCCACCGTTTATATACAGATCGCTTCCCTGCCTCCTCTGCTGCTTCTCATCCCCGACTTTTTTTTTAAAACCAGGAGTGAACAAGAGCCGCATGGTTTTTTACTCGGAATACAAAAAACAACGTAGCGTAATAATTCCACGCCTGCTCGCTCAATTATAAATTGCATTTTATGAACATCTCAGATGTGTTGCAAAATATTTGTACTTTTGCAAGAAATAATAACCTGTGTGCAGCTAGGGTTCTGGTTCAGCATCCCCGCATTATAAAATCACTACAATGAGTCAATGAGAATTAGTTTACTGATATCAAAACTAAATAAAGACACTAGAAAACTAAGCTTTTTTTTGGCTTTGTCTAAATACAACGAGCTTGCCTAGAATGACAGACTACGCACATTTTTATACAACTTTGATATTAATTTTTCAATAAAATCATATGAGCAAATTCTTTGTTCAAACTGGGTAAGATGTTACTTTCATAGCATTTCTCACTGTATGTTGCTATATAAATTAACAAACGGATATTTATTTAATTATCGATTTTTATGATATTGCTTTATTGATTAACGACTTGGATCGCATGATTTGATATTCAAACAATTTCTTGTTCGTAAAAATAGTTTGTATTTTATTAAGATCACAATCCTGACTGGTCACCAGCAGTTAGAATAATACAAGTAAGAAAACAATTAACTGGATTAGAAATAAGGTAAGGTAAGGTTGAAGGAGAGTTTAAAATAGAATAATATATTATAGCATAACAATTGCAGAGTTTTTAGAAAGTAAACAATATTTCACTTATAATAAATACTGCAAGTAGTTGTGACCAGGTGCTACAATTGCATTTTTGGACAGTCAAAGGTATTTTGTACAACTTACTGCTGTACGTGTTACTACACCGTAATTCATAAGCCCAATCAAATCAGGTACAAAGCTATAGAATGCTTTTAGTTTGATACCAGTTTCTCCTCAGATCATTTGGTAAAGCTTGTCGTTGCTAGCCTAACAAATGTCAACTGATATCTACATTCAAGCTTTAAAAGTGAAAGTTCAGATGTTTTTTTGTAAATTTGACATCTTCATTAAAATGGGCAATTTCCTTTCCAATATTTTGCTTACGGCTAACTACGCGGACTTATATCGCCATAATATTGTAACTTCCTCCTTGAAGATGAATAGAAATTTACTATGTATAGCCAAAGCACATCAAAAAATTAATAACTTTGAACATACCAAATGAGTCTGGTGGCCTGTAATAGATAAAATCAGTGAGAATTTAACTCGAGCAACACATCGTTTTGTTTCCGCTGAGAGAATTCCCCGCGATATTCATTTAGAAGAATTCACTGAAATGATGCGAAGAATTTTCGACGATTCTGTGTCGCATTTTTTATTCTGAATATTCATCGCAGATTTGACGTCGAATTCAGAACTAACATTTTTTGACGAAGTAGTCGTTTTCTAATAGCTCTCGATTCGAAGCCTTACGTCTCGAAATCACTGGCGAATCTCAACAGATAGTGTCTGCGTGTCGACAGTCATTCGATTTCGAATTGTAAGCGTTGTGTTGCTCGGGAATCAATCTACTAATAATAAATGGCAAAAGTTAGAAAAAATAAAAAAAGGGGTAAGAAAAGGTAGAAATATATTTTGGTTAGGAATACAGAAGAAACTTCCTGTGCTCAATAAGACTCATTTTTAATTGGAAGTAGTTTTCAATTTTTACAAGTATATTAATTAGGGATGACTTACCTTCACAACGTCAATTGTATTTCCCCAAGTTTTTAAATTAGTTAGTAATGCATATAACAATTATTCTATTAGTTTTAGAGACTATTCAAGTCATAAATTTGAATTTGAATTGATTACTTTGATTGATTGATTTACAGATTTGGCAACGTCTGCGCTGTTCTCAAAAAGCAGTAATTACTTTGTTAATCAAGAAACCTAAATTTTTCGGAAAGGTAAATAAATATAACAGCTATAAACATTTTGTTATCAACTATGGGTGTTCTGAAACCTGTGTCTACAAGTTGATAAGCAAGCCATTTATAGGTTAACATTAAAAGCTTTGTATATTACAGATATACTTGGCAGAATGATGTTCGTTTTGGTGTTGGCAGTTTCACTTACGTTGTGCTTTCGTGGATTTGCGCCTTATGAAATTGCTCCAAAAATGCCAAACATGGAGGACTGTGATCGAGACTTGACAATCAAACACCAAGAGATCTTGTATTCAAAGTATCGAGGTTTGTGGGATTATCGAAGTCGTATTCCATCAAATGACTCTGAAGATGAGTATTTTCATCGCACTGGGTCCGTGATGTTTGTAAATTGGCAAGACGAGAACATTGTAATCAACTGTCCTTGCATCGGCGAGTCAAAGGCTCACATTCGTTGGAAAATGTATTTAGACCAGGTTTAATATAAAATATTTAAAAATCTACTTCTTAAAATTAAATTAATTGGGGAGAAAATAATGAATTTTATCTTACAGGATGCCCCTCGATTCAATCGTCGTAATTATACAGGCCGTGAGCTCTACATTGCGAGTCCACATCCAGGGGGATACTACAGAACATTTGTGTGCATGAATTCCACGGCTCGTCATTACTTTAACGTTTTCACACGTCCCGGTCCAGAAACAGATTTCCAAATCTCAGCTACTGAGAATTCGCACAACGTGTCTTGGCGATGTTTTATGGCCTCTGATCGTGCCAACAGTCGTAATCGTGCTCAGGGTCCGTATACTTTTGCTTGGGCATTTCCAAATAAGAAGATCTTTCGTCAACCTGGAGATATCGATGCAAACATTCATGTAATTCAATTATAATTAGCTAAAAATGAAGTCCAGCAAAAATTTATGTTGAATACCTTTAATAGTTTTCAGTCCACTCCCCCAAGGAAGAAATGAAAATCTTTTCAGGAACTATTGAGACAGAGGGTTGGAGCATGCTGAGCATCAAGGGTCCAAATGGCACAATCATCAATCGTCATTCAGGCCTCTATGAATGCATCGTGACGGACAGGAATGGGCTGAGTTCTTCATTCAGATTTGACCGTTTAGATGAGACCCAACCTACTTATCGAGATAGTCTTCGTTCAAACCGAGAATTTGAAGGATACGTTCATGTTAACATTCGCCCCAAATACTGGTACCTCGTGCCAATAGTTATCAGCGCATTCATGGGAATCTGGTCTCTTGTGTTTGGCATGTACTTCGCAGATGACGGCCCGCTCGTCTTCCAGCATGGTCATGGCGGAAATCGTTGGGAGATTGGAGCTGGGGATCTTCCGTATATCCCTCTAATGCCTCAACTACAGATGCCCCAGGTACCACGTATTAATTGGACAATGCATATTAATATAATATTTATTTTTGCTTAAAAAATGTGACTACCATGATTTTAATCTCTGAAACATGTAGACTCGCGGTGCTGGTGATGCTGCGGTTGTGTTTGGGCTTGGGCCAAATCATCCAGATATAGATAATGCTTTCTGAATTCTACAACCTCCGTGGAATTCACCAGCCGCCCAGCAAAAGTTTCTAATGTAATATTATCTATAGTGAGTCCTGTCCAAATTCTTCCAGAGAGTATTTCTTGGTGATAATGCCAAAATTCAATCCCATATGCAAGATTTTGAAGAAAAAAACATTGTGTCTTATAGATTACGTGTACTAGGTATATGTAATGTCAGCACCAACTGTCAATCTAGTTGGTGCTGGTAATGTGAATCTGATTTTATTCTGTGCATACTTAAATATAACACTATTCTAGATCTCATACTTGAATCCAAATCATTATACTTTTGTACTTGTCTGACTCAATTGTTACTTATTTAATATGTGCAATCAATAAATTCCACATTAATTTGACTGCAGTAAAGTGATAATCAAGTGAACTCTGTCACATATAAAACTTGTTTCAAGACGCACGGGGATTATGAGACGGAATGCTCATCCAAAGTGCGGGTTTGAGCGGAGGAGAGGAAAATATTTGAGAATCCACTCGTGCTGAAGGTCCGCAACTGAATATTCAGTTTCAGTAATCTTTACTTTTTTTCGTGTACATTGGTTAACTGTTTAAATCGTCCTCTTTGAACACTAATTGACTTAAGAAATGGGAAAGAGAAGACGGAGGTATCGATACCCAAGAAATTCTGAAGATTATCAAAATAGGGAATCACAAGTGGTAGAGGTTGAAGAGTTACCATGCAGCGTTTGCTCTTCTGAAAATCCACCTTACAAATGCCCGAGTTGCCGAACCAAATAGTGAGTTGTTTAATTTTTTTAAAACTATGATTAAAATATTATGTTTGAATTCAAAGCCAATGGATGATAACTACACTTGGTATTAATGGCAACTAATTTAATTTATTTCAGCTGCTCAGTTAAATGTTGCAAAGCTCACAAAGAGAGTGGCCAATGTGTAGCGATTGTGACCCCGAACACAGAAGAACCAGCATCGACCCCACCTAAGCTGACCCTTCAGGGTAGGATATACAAGGAACATTCTTATCCAACGGAAGACACGGTGTCCGTTAAATGCATGATGAAACTGGTTGAAGGAGGTAATTAATTTAGCAACAGAGATTATATTTACTAGAGATTATACAATATCCTGTAGGTTTTAATTCTAGTTAGTAATATTGACATAACATCAGTATCCTTTATTATTGAGGAACAATGGAAATAGATTGTAATTAAATTTGTGTTTGGTCTACTTTCTATGAACTTTCAACTGAATCGCGTGAATTTTTCAACAACGTAAAATTATTTAAATTATTTTTTAAAATTATTACATAATTTTATTCTTCACACTCCTCAGTTCTTAAAATCATAGTGTAATAAATGCTCTAAGGTTTCTTAGAATTACATTTATACGATTATAGCGTTGAATGTAAAAAGTAAAATCGTGTTCTAATTTAATTGTAAATTCTTTGTTTTTCAGAAAACTTAAAGAAAATGAAAACATACTTGGAGTCGAAGAAAATACGATCCTACATTAAAATATTGAACAGCTCCAAAGATCCAGAACCTGAAATTGAGGCAATGATGCAAGACGATGAATTTGCAGAATTCTCAGCTTTTGCACTGGACATTGTATCAGTTCCAGAAGATGATGATCCAACCAAGACCCCTTATGAAAACTACATTGCTAGAGCACGAAAAGAACTCTACGCATTCTTCGCAGGGCAGGATAAGAGGAAGCGGAAAAAATGTAAAAACGTATAGTAATTATATCAATTGTTAAACACGCACGCATGCACAGTTTTATTACCTTTTAATTAAAATTCACCATTTTCGTTTTTACAACTGATTTTAAATACAACGTTGCAATTTTATTTGGTTGATCTGCTGTGTAAATTACAGTGGTCTAAAAATATTGCCCCCTTTAATTATCAATGTGGTTACTCTTCTCGTTACTTAAATTAAAACTTGTCGAATTCTAACCTTCTATCAGCCCACTATTCCGACAAGCTTCGGGTTCTTGTTATATGCCGTGTATGTGTTGAGACAACGTCTGGACCTAGGATTCTTGAAATTCCATCGTCTTCCCGTATTTTAAATATTGGTGTTGACTGCGGCTCTTGTCTTGCGAGCTCTCGAAATACTATGTATGGGGAACCTGATTTTCCACAGGTGGACGTATCTATATTATCCAGAGCAGAACAACTTGGATAAGATTTAACAGATGTATAGCGACTGGAACCAGTTTCTACAGAAAAATTATTTTCTGCTTTGACAGCATCTTCTTCCTCTGCGCACAACTGAGCAGTAAACATTTCAATCACGTGCAACAGCCCCTGAACTTCGATATTTTTATCCCGTTGTAGAGATCGTATTGTTTGTTGGAATTGGAAATTTTTTTTTCTTAGGGCAGCATGGTCATTTTCCTATTTAAAATTGCACGTATTAATTAAAGTTGATTTTTTTGGCCTCGAAGCACTCGTCACTATTTCTTAATTGAAAGTTAAACAAGACAATGCTCAAAATAAATATGTCTAAAATACGAAGAATGAAATGGCAAATAAGTTGAAATGAAGGTCGAATAATTTTGCTAAACTTGCTATGAACGGGTTTGAAAATTTTGATAAAAAAGTCTGTCACCTCCTTTGGCTTCGTCGGGTTGGTGGAATTTGCCTCTGTCGAATTCATAGTCACCAATTCTTTGCAAAGATCCTGTCAAAAAGTTCCAGTTGTAGTAGCTTTAATGACTTATCGCTTATTAGCAGGTGCAGGTAGTAGTGGCAGTGGCAGACCTGCTCTACGTCAAACTTCCTTCACTCATAGCCATCGGATTATGCATGGTAATGGTATTTTTGTACACTTTTTGTGCCAGTGAAAAGTTTTGTTGTAAATATAAAAGTGAAAGTTCCTGAGCGTGCAAAAAAAGATTAAAATTCTAAGACAAAGACTCTTCTCGAAGTTTTAGAATTTAAGTGTAGATTCAAAATGAAAGTAACTAACTGAATTAAAGTGACATCATCTCAAGTTTTTAACCCAGATGAGACAAAACTGCAAAAAATAAGCTAGCTAGGAAGTGTTTAGTTAATGTTAATTAAACTAGCAGCTGCTAACTGTCAACCAACCTCAATCACCGCCTGAAGGTCCTTCTTTTCAGCGGCTACTTTTCGGATTTCTAGACTGCTTTGGTGGATTATGTTGGCTTGCTCTTCTTGTACTTTTTCGTGGTGTTTCATAAGATCAATCAACTGAGATGAAATTTAAGAAAGGAAGTTATTAAGTTGTATTGGTACTTACACTTAATATTATTTGTTGTATAATATTTTCCTAACCACACTACGATTTGAAATACAAATATATATTTTTACTAATCACCTTCTTGTCTGCTTCAACTAATACGGAGTCCTTCCATGCAGCCATGGACTTCTTACAATGTTCTAGCTCATCCTTTGTCTTTAAATACATTTGTTTCCAATCCTGCCGCAAGTCGCATTGATAATAAGTTAAATCAGACAAACTAGGTGGCAAATTTCTATCTCCAGTTTCTTTGGTTAATTTTGAGGCAACTCACCATTTTTAACGTTTCCTGATCCTCCATATAACACTTATTTTCTTCCCAACTGGCAGGAATATCATCTGCCATAGCATACCCATTGGACTCCAACAATTCCTTCTGTCTAAAATATTAAATTACGTCTTAGACTGTGGTTGAGGCATTTAAAAAATAATAATTTACCTGGCGAAGGCCTCCCGAACATTGTCATAGCTTTGCTTTAATAGTTCCGACCTTAGTAACTCTTGGTTGAGTTCTTCTTGTAAAATAGCTATACGCTGATTAGCAGACGCTGCCATTATTGATTAATCAAACGATATCCAAAGTGTTCTGTTCCTAAACGTAGGTGATTAGAACTTAACTTAAATTGCAGAAATGAAATTACAAAACAAACGTAATACAGCATACCTTAAATATTAAATTGACGATTTCCGTAGGAGGTTTAAAAAGCAACTGATTTCTAGCAGAATTCGATTTCTTCGGTGGAGAACTGAATAAATAGTAAGAGTTTGAGTAGGTGGTGCACTCTTCAATTCGAACAGTCGCGCCGGCATCGAAGTAGGAGAGGTCATTCACCCCACGCAAACTTTTGTGCATGTGTTATGTTTATAAGCGCGCTTCTGCTGCTATGCACACGCTGCGCTTGCATTTAATGTGCGAAATGCGTTACTACACACTACACGATTGCATGGGAAAAACAAGGGGCATTGAACTTCCCTTTGTATCAATTTTAATGACTCTAATGCATTTCTGTCCTGCTTGACCAATAACATTGCTTCTGCTTCACAAACTACTTTTGAAGCTGATGCAATCTAGTATATGTGATCTCAAATGCAAATGAGCATTTTGAGTGCTACATAAATATAATTCTTAATTTGAGAGACGCCCATAAAATTATTTATTGCAAAAATCCAATTTCTGCTGAAGAGAATTTAGCAGAGCTGTTAGATATCAAGATGGACAAGATTTTTTAACAACCCGATGCAGTATAGCACAGTGACTCCATATAAGCTTCAGAGATGATGAAACTAACTGCAGAGAAATAAAAGATCAAATAAAAGTGAGCAAAAAAGAATTGCCCTGTTGAAGGACTGGTGATAAATCATGTTCAGAATGAAAATCTCATAATAGTTTACGAGGAAAGCTGAGCCAATCCATAATCCATCACCCACTTTCTTGTTCCTTTATTTTTCTGAGGAAATCCCTGAGCAGGAATTGCCTGCAATCAGGCAAGGCACCAATTCAACTAGGAATTTCCTTCGCCTGTCGTAATGTCGGGGATATTTTAGGAACCGTTGATAAATGCATATCCTCCTGCATAAATTAAGAAAATTTAATTCTGGTTGTGCAATATTTTGAAATTAACACATTGCAAATGCTCATGAGTTGTGGTATGCCTCAGACTGTTTAAGAGCGAGGTTAGCATATTAAAAATTTTTTAACGGAAATTATAATAAACGTTTTGTTGGTTGAGAAACTATTCAGTCGGAGCAAAAGTCGAACACCTTACTTTTGGCATATCGGTTAAAATTGGCTTTCTTATAAAAATATAGTGCATATTAAAGTAATGGAAAATATTTAAATTGACAGTTCTTGACTGCCGGGAGAATGGCTGATGATTTCAGGAGAATATCTCAAATGTCATAAAATGGGCTTTGCAACAACAGAAAAAGTTTACTGAATTTGCCCATCAAATTTGAAAACAACCAAAGACAGATATAAGCAATCGCATAAAAAACTCACGTCCTAAACTTTTTAGAACACTTGATCAAAAGAAAATGCAATTCCCTTCATGGCCCACTTTTACCCATGAATCCGCCTGTCTTTGAAAATCGCCAACCGGCACGGTATTACAAGAAAGCACTTGGAATTTCTCCAATTGTCCTATTTTCACGACCCAAGCTGAGTGTGTTGAATTAACAAGGCCATATAAAATCCATTTCAATTTCCAGGATTTATTAAGCTACACTTTGTTTGATGCAATGAATATAAAGATCCGTGTTAGCCATGGCTTTAAATCGACATTAGAATTCCGAACTCATAGCTCATTTTGTTCTCAAACGACTGGTTTTCTTAAGGAGGACGAGCGACCTCCATTTCCATGTCATCTTACGCAAAAGGAACTTTAGAACTTTTATTACCGGGAAAAGGGAAATGACATTCTCTAATGAAAAAACATTTCCATTCACACTATTTCCTCTTCCCCAGCCTCTCAGAGTCCGGCCTTTTTGGATGTCAAATTAACGGAGGGTGAATAACGGGAACTGCTCGAATTTGCCTTAGCCTCTTTCCAGCAGATCGTATCAGAATTTTATTTGTATTAACTTCGAGAAAATGGATCCTTCCTTCCTCCAATTTATTCCAAAGAAAGTAGAGTTTTGCCGTGAGGAAAAGCTGGAAGTCTCCGTACAATAAGAAGCAAACATCAACTTCTTTGTGTAATAAATTGGCCATTAACGAATTACGTAAATGAATTAAGAACACATCAAAGGATTTCAACTCTACTAAAGTAGCTGTGTTCAGTTGAGTCAACTTATTTTCATCTGAGTAAATTTCTGTCAAAATTCGCACCTGACGAACATTAGATTTCCGCTGTGTTGTGATTAATGAAGATTCCTAGTAAACAACTCACAGTCAGTATCCCATGCTGCTAAAGATGGCCTTAGGCTTAGATAAAATGCAAATATGAGAATTACTACCAGTAGACGTTGTGTTGGGTTTTTTTTGGTGTAGGATGTTGCAGAAACTGCAGGGAAAAAGCTTTCATTTCCCATTCTCGTCTAGCGTAAACTTAACGTAGGTATGACTCCAGGGTTTGTGAACATCTTCATTTCCATCCTCACATCCTTTCCAGTCCATCAAATCTCATTTGGATTACACAATGGAAATCACATGCAGAGTTAATGTAAGTTCATGCATGAAATGATTCACTCAAAACTCCATTTCATAATAATGACTTTCCGTCCTCAAGTCAGAGGTGGAGGAGAGGGATGAGAATTAAACCACACTTGACATTCACCTCTATTATGCATTTTACTTACATCCAAACCCCTCATCCCCATGTTATTATTAATGTAAATCTGAGCACCAGGGATCATTTCATCCACGACGACGACGGGACTACAGGAAAAAGACCTTCGGCTAGAACTTCTATAAAGACGCATTCAGACCACCAGTTCCTTTTTAAAGTGCCGCAGGAGAACAAAGACAAAAGATTCCCAACGACCCTTCCCTTTTTTTTCTTTTTTAATTCTTTTTTCTTACAAAAATGAAGTTTTTCATCTTGACTGCGTCTTTCGTCACCATATTCATGGCAAACTCTGCCGTTCAGTCATTGTCTATTTCAAAGGGCGAAGACAGGGTTGAGCTGGAGGATGGAAAAGTTGTCAAAGATGAAGACAAGGAGTTGAAGATGATGGGTGGAAGTGGAGAGTGTCGGGGACAAGAAGATTGCCCACCAGGTCACTGCTGTACTGTGGGTAGGTGTATAAAAATTAAAATGAAAAACTTTATAAAGGAGAAAGAATTTCTTTTCCACACTTTCCTTCGGGGAAAGAAAATATTCTTGGAACTTGACGGAGTAATTTTCCCCTTTACATCGTCATCTCCTCTCATTTGGAAAATTGATTTTTTTTTTCTACTCAGGGATGATGAGATATAGTATCCCGTCCTGCTCTCCATTGGGGGAATTGGATGACCCTTGTGTCCCGGCTAGTGTCCCTCAGAATTTGACACTCTCATATCCAGAGGAAGAATTCCGTCGACTGACTGATGTCTATTTAATAGTGTGCCCCTGTGCCCAACATTTTGTATGTGACAGATCCTCCGTCTCCTGTCAACCTGATGACAAATCTACTCTACTGGGAAATGAGTTGACGAAATGAGAGTCGATTTTTTGTAAAGTTTGTTCGCGAGAAACGTTTATTGAACTGTTATCAGCTGTGGCGATAGCACACAAACCATACACAATAATAATAATAATACAATCGTTTCCATTTTTCACCGCCCGTCCACATGCTCTCCAAAATTACAAAGAAAAGTAAAAACATACAATAATACTTAATTCGTGTACGACGGGATTAATAAAAATTATAAATACATCCATTTGTTGTAACATCCACTCACTCAGTTTTAATTACACACAACGTTAGTTGTCTAAAATGAGGTTTTTTTTATTATAAATATGTTCATTAATTTTACAAGGGTGAGTTGGGGGTGCGGACGGGGTTGGGTTTAGCTTAAAATTGTGGTGCGACGACCACAGGATACTAACACCAAGACACGATTCCCTCATGATTTACTATAAAACTACGGTTCTTCCTAAAACGACTACTATTCACAATTTATCTAGACAATAAATATCCTTTTAAATTACATCCACAAGACCACGTCCTCCACTTCATTATTGAGTAATTCTTTGAAACATAACAACAACAATAAAAATCCCTTATTCTCTTCGACTCTTCCCAGCCAAGTGTTTGTCCTCCGTTAAATGGCTTCTTTCTTTTAGTGTGGAAAGGGGAAAAGTTGTGTAAATTAAAATGCATGACTGTGCTGTGGATTCTTTAATCCAGAGTGAGTGGGTAAGTTGCGGAGAGTGAGTCTAATTGGAATCTTAATTAATTAATTGCTCGTCGGGCTAAAGCTCCATTCATTCCCGTCCTACTTGCTAAACTAACTCCGACAAATAAAAAATATATCTACAATGTTGTGCGACATAAAAACAAATTAGAAATCCTTTCCTTGAATTCATTTTGAACTCCAATTCAAGCATGCACGCATATAGTCACCCTATTAAAAATCTTTCATTTCGTTCGGCAAGGATTATCTTTTACTACTCTCCACAGTCTTTAAGTCTTATTGCAAAAAATGAGTATTTTGCTAATTTCCGTCTTTTATCCCTGACATGCTCACTCCCGGAAACGGCCGCAGTTGGTAAGCACATTTCTAATGTGAGACCTCTGACTGACTGACGCCCTTGTCTAATTAAAGAAATCCAAGGAAAGAAACAGATTACAAAACAGACGGAAATGCAAACTCAAGTATAAAAAACATCACAATTTCATTTCACAATTCTCGTCCATAAATTACTGTCAGAAAGTTTAGGGGTTGGCAAATGGATTTCGTTAGTTGTTAAATTAGGAAGTGTGGATTGGCATTTGGCACAATTAGCAGCAGATGATTGGACAGAACCTTTCAACTGCCACCAGCTGGGTTTCGTGCTAGACTTTTCCTAGCCAATCCTAATCTCTACAGTCTAATTCTTTGCGGATTCGTGTCTGAATACAAAAATTACCTTCAGTTCATAACAAAAATGGTACTTTAAACTCTAGTGAGAACGTCTTTCAGCCATTCCTGAAATAAATTATAGGAAACTTTGCTCCACGCCACTCACAATTTCAATCCTACAAGTAAAAATGGTACGAGTAAGTAAGTGACCATACCTGCTTAACTTCCATGAAATAGTTAATCTAATCTAAATGCGACACGATTATAAAAGAAAAGCAGTCTTTCAAAAATGTATCTACCCATTACATAAATATCCAATAATCACAATTTGTCAAAGGATATAACAAAAAAGTACACCAACGAAAAAAACAAACTGTCAGGAGCACGGAGGTTGTGGAGAAAGTAATATTGGTTTCCCAAAGCTCCAGACAAAAGTTGAGAAGTCCATGGGAGAAAATGATGTTAGTCGCTGGAGTTGATTCTATATTCTATATCACCAACAGCCAAAGTTTTGTACCTTCCCCCCCCCATATTTATATTAGAGTCCACGTCCACAAGTATTTCCGCCGACTTCCCTCAACCTGTCACTCACACACACATACGCACACACGTCCGGGAAAAAAATCATTGATTGAACGGAGTAGAAAAAAAAACTTTTCAATTACACTACACTCTCCTCCTCAAGATTCTTTGAAATTTTCTTTCCAAAGTGACTGGAGCCGCCGCCGACGGCAGAGGATCCTGGAGCCGCAGCACTATGACAACTACTATGATTGCTCCCTGCTATACTCGCTGTCGTTACAACGAGGGAACTGTTGGGGGTCATTGAATTATTACTACTGTTGGATTTGTCTTTGGGCACAGGGGTTTTGGCACTGTTGGCACTTGGAAATGGAGACGCTGTGGTTGTGGGTGACCGAACAGAGTTTGTATTATTACTTGCACTGATACCCCCTTGGCTGTAACCATACGGACTTGAAGACTCCGTTGGACTCATTTGACTAACTTGCTGAGCACAGTTCCGTTTCTCTATCCAAATCTCATATTCTGCTTGTGCGAGGAGCCTTTCCACGTGCTCAAGCTGTTCTTTATGCGAAAGGAGTCGTTGGAGTCCAGCGGAATGAGCATTGCTATCCAAAGACTCTGTTCGAGATAAAATGTGCTCCGTTTGGTTCAACAAGTGCTCCACACGACCCACAATGTTCGGTGTTGGATTTGGTATATAGATAGGTGAGGCGGAGGCAGTGTTTGGGGAAGTTACACTGGGAGTTGAAACACAGATAGGATTGATGGGGGAGGTCGGTGTGCGGTCGTAGAGGGGAGTTGTCCCTGGGGTTCGATGTTGTTTCGGTTGAGGATGATTTGGCAGTCGTCGCATGTCTTCTATACTGGAATTCCTTCGGTACTCTCTGAAATTATTTCCAAGGAAAAAAAATGTAAAAAAAAACAAGGTCAATCGGATTTCATTGACACCAGGGATCAAACGAGCAACGGATCCTACGTACCTGGCGTACACAATTTCAGGGATGTCCATTCTGCCGGATTTGGAATGAATGTCAGCCACAATCCCGGAATCCGGCGTCACATCATGACTTGACTCACTGGAACAGTATGGTGGAGGATTCCCAATTCCAGACAAATGATTCGGGGGATGTCCATGACCATTCAATTGAAGAACAAAATTCCTTCCAGGATGATTGGTGGTGGGTGTACTAACAGCTGTAGATGGCGCAGTTGCAGCTGCATAGCGAATTCTATCTATGGTACGAGCCAAGTCCGTTCGCCCTGTACCCAAGCTCACATTTCCATGATGCATGTTATGATGGTGGAAATTAAAGTAGGACGGTCGTCCCGGGGCTCCACCATTCAAGTTGGGAATAGAGCCAATTTGTTCAATTGTATGGGCGAGGGACGGCCCCGTGGCTCCTGGAAAGAAAACATTCGACATATTTAAATTCTGCAAAGAAATGCAAAAACCCAAGGATCCAGTCCAAAGACATTAAAAACCCCATAAAACCTCCCTTTATGTTTACGAGCGAAAGGCAAAACTTTTTCCACTATTTTAGCGGAGGGAAAAAGCGTGAAAAGAAAAAAAAACTTTTCCTCACCCATGGTGTGAGGCATGTGATTAGAGCGCGGGCGAGATGTATCGTAAATGGAATCAATGGTTTTTGTCAAGTCTCTTGAAATGGAGTAGATGTAGTCCCTTGGAGCTGTGGAAAGGAGGACGCGGTCAGAGCCACTATGATTGGATCCTGTCGACGATCCCGCATTCACCATAGAGGCTACTTTGACGCTCTCTAGGCTGGCATAAATATTATTGCAAGTCTCCCTGTCATCCTTGGAGCCAGGAGTGCACAGCAAGGGATTTTCCAGCTGATGATTGTGGTTGACTTCACGGGATACGGCGGGGGTTCCAAACACAACTTTTGTGACAAGGAGACTGGCAGGGGCTGGTTCCGGGAGTCGAAGCCCTTGGGAAAATCCATCTACTGGTGTGCCAGGCATGGAATGAGAGGGACCATTGCCCAATCGAAGCGGTAATCCCCTTCCCATACTTGAACGGTACTCCCCCATTCTTTCCCCTGAAAGGTATAAATTAACAAATAATGATGTCAATCAAATGGAATTACAGAGTTTTTCTTTCAGGGAGAGAAAAAAAAGTTGAACGACGCCACATACCTGGAAGAGCTCTTTCCCCGAAAGTTTTCCCTCGTAAAGAAGAACGGCTCTCCGTCGGGCCGAGTGTCATAACATCAGCTCTAGTATTTGAACTAAACACACAGACAAAATAAAATCCAGGGTATTTCCAGAATACAAATTCCTTTCTTCCATTCAAAAACATACCTGTACATTGGGATGCATCTCTGCACGGCAGTATTCGAAGACACCATCGTTGGGAATATATCCGCATTAATTAAGCCAACGTTGCTTTTATTAATCGGAGCACGGGATAATCTAAATTCAAAACACTCGTCATCATCCCATTCAAAAAGAAAACCCTTGGATCCACATCCAATGAATATAACTCAACTCACCTAAATAGTCGAAGATCAGCAGAAGAAATAGTTACAAGAAGAAGTAAAATGACTATGGCAAGTTCTAGCATTCTAGCACATAAACTGAGGACCCAGCCCGTCCAAGTTGATGAATCGTCACACTCTCCTCGACCCTAATCAATTGAAGCGCAAAAAAAAAGAACTCCTTCAATTAAAATGTACTCTGGTTTATAGTAAGTAAGTAAAAGTGGAAACGGGCTCTTACGAAGGAGACGGAAATAATGATCATAATGGCGAGGCTAAGAGCGAGAAGAGCAGCTCCGAACATAGCCCTCGCCTGCAAACATCCCCACTTGACAAAAACGCCTCTCTTCTTAAGACTCGAACTCAAATTATTGTTCCCATTCGCCATCATGGAGCCACCATGGGATAATGTTCCATTTCGAGAATGGACTGACATGCAAGGATTATGAGCACCATTGGAAATGCCCGTGGCTCCTCTTTCAAGGGAGAGGCGGGAGTAGAAGGATTTAAATTTGAGGAGGTAAATAATGGAGAGGAGAGCAAGGGGGATGTGACCAAGGATCCAAGCCACTTTGGTTAGGGTCGAAGCATGGGTCACTTCAAAATTGGCACTCAATGAAATTGCAAAGGGTGGGAGGAGGATGAGGGCTGAGAGGATGGTGACGGAGTGACAAGGGATTGTGTAGCCTTTGACGAGGGGGAGGGGGAAATGGGCCAGTTGAAGGGCCACCAAAATTGTCACACTGAAGAGGGAGGCGGGGAGGGTGGAGAGGAGGGGGAGCCATGGGGGTCGGGAGTCTGGAGCACAGAAGGAGCCGGTGAGGAGGATGAAGGCTCGAGAGACGGACGTCGTTGCGAGGAACAATAGGATCATTGAGAATGGAATAAAATCTGTCAAATAAGAAAGGGAGGCAAAAAAAAAGACAAGTGATTAGACTTCGGGTTTCTTCCCCGTCAATTCTCCCGGCCAAAGGAATTCCGGGAGAAACCAAAAAAAAAGTTTACTGGAGAGTACGTACCTCTGAGGCGGAAGTGAAGGGAGTACAAGACAGCAATGGCAAACAAGAGGCAGAGACCTGCTGCAATTGAGAAAAGGATTCCCATCAATTTGCACTGATGTTTCCAGGCCCCACACAGTGCGTCACAAACGATGTACTTTGGCCCTAAAATCATAACACAATAACCCACATTACAGTCAATCTTCTGTTCACTCTTTCCTTTCTCCGACTTCCCCACCCCGGGTTCATCCATTCTTTTTTCCTTTCTCTTCATTTTTATTCTACTTTCTTTTTAAGTATTACAAAGAATTCAGTCACAAAATTCCATCTGCGGAAATCATTGAATATCAATTCAACTAAAGGCAGGAATTATACAACTTTAAAACCCTTGCCTTGTATGGGAAATCAGAATGGAATTCACAGAATAAAAAGGAGATTTGAAGTCTTTGGATCCATTTCCAATCCCTCACTTAAAATAAAATCAAGAGGGAGAAAGCTCCCAATTCACGTGTGGATAAATCCCTTTCCCTTACCACTCTCTTCACGCCCATCCAATGACTCCTGGCCAACGTCTTTGGAAATCCCCCTCTTCCCTTGGGGATCTCCATTTGACCCCAAGTAGTTCCGTCCCTCTTCATTCGCTCCCGACTCTTCCTCTTCGTACAAGTATGGACTTTGTCCATCCCCACCAGAGCTGTGTTTGTCTTCCAAATGACTCCTGGGTCCAGGACCTTGGTTGGTTCCAAAACGATCATCCCTGTCACGATCCTGACCCAAGGGTCCTCCATTTCCCCCACTATTTCCTCCATTGTTTTCATTCCCGTACACGTCATTCCCATCCTCAAGGAACGTGGAGCGGGACGTCGCCAAATTGCTGGGATTTGGAAGTGTGTGTTTGGGAATGGCAATGTTATTCGTCATTTGATCCATGTTGAAGGATTTGAGGACTTTGGAGGAATTTTTGGTTTCACAGCCAAAGCAACCGGTCAATCTGGAAATCACATGCCCCCCACAACACATACATTTACAAATAGTCTTCCAAACCATGGAATTTGAATATTTAAAAAACTCCAAATTAATCTAATCACAATTACCAAATGTCAAAGTTGACAATATTTAACCATTTGGAACTCAAAAATAATGAGTATTTTAATGGAAATCAAATCAAAAATGTACTTACATAGTGGGGGAACGATTTGAGTTGGAAGGGGATGGGACAAAGATGGGGATTTTGGGGCTGGGTGAGATCCGGTGGCCATTTCCAGTTCCTCCAGCCGAGGATCCTCCTCCATTTTGAGATGAAGCGTAGGAATTCCCTTGAATTCGATTGTTATTTCCTCCCTCGACCCCAGGCGCTGTGTAGTTGACTTCCGGTATTAGATCTGGAAATAAAAGACATTACGTTAGGACCCTCCAGTTTAACTTTCCAAGTGACAGTCGACGACTAATAAATCCTTCTAAAAAAACTCATTTCCCCCTTCACTCTGGGCCCGGGAGTCCCTTCCCTCGTCCCCGACGTGTTTTGCAACTGTCTTTATTTCTTCGGTATGAAAGGGAAGGACTTTTGGAAATTACTCACAGCCCAGACGAAGCTTCCATCCCATCGTATTCCGCTCAGATGTGGCCCACAAATAGTTTTCTTTATATTTTACGAGAATGCAACATCCCTTTCTCAAGACACAAGAGAGAAGGCACAAAAATTCCATTCTTTCATACATCGAAATGGGTTGTAGACTTTATCGGAATCCGTTTTATCTCCACTTCCCGCGAGTCATCCTTAATTTATGTAATAACTTGGCAAATTCCAATGTGAGACCCACATTCCGAATTCCCGCTCCCACCCTTTCTGACCTGGTAACTACCGAAAACATCTACCATCCGCCATTTTCATTTGGATTTCTCAAAAAAATTCTGTAAAAAACTACAAAACTAATTAAAAAAAATCCTCTCATTCACTTACCATGTAGATCCGGGAGGGTTGGTTCCCATTGAGGGATCCTGCCTGAACTTCCCGCCAAAATCCTTGTCACAGCTGGATTGGATAGGATCGGATTGAAGTCAAATGGATCTCCAGGGGCAGCTGGGGTGATTCCAAGAAGGGGATGAGCATCTGAGTCCGATTCGGAGTGGATTGAACCCTCGCCTCCACCAACTTTGGAGAAAACAGCCCCCGAATCCCTTTCCAAAGGTTTTGTTTTCCCGCCGAATCCATCCTGCCCATTTGATTTGTGATTGTGACTCTGAGTCTCCGTCAACTCCGTTTCTCCACTACCCGACGTACTTCTATTTGGTGAATGGCCCTTTCCAACCTTGTCCCCACCTTGTCCTTGGGGATGAGTCGGTCGGCCCTTGTCCTTCGCATGTGGGGAAGGGGTTTGAAAATGGCGGGGTGGGGTTTGAGTAGACAAATGAGGTGGATTTAAGATGAGGGGTGGTGGAGGGGGTCGTCGTCCAAATGCTTCACCCCCACGAGACATCCGGAGGAAGCCCTCATCTGTGACAAACAAGAAAAGTCCAGGATTAGAGGTCAAATCTAATTAGGAACAAAATTTACAGCCTTGTCCCTTCAGGGAGGAATTCCCTTCTAGTAAATGTTTGTAGATTTCCCCCCTTTAACAATTAAATTACATTTCCCTCCCGGTCGTCCTAATGGGAAAGTGGACAAAGAACATTTTGTCATAAATTGTCCTTGGGCTCCATTGCCATCCATTAAGGGCTACGCTACGTAATGTAAGTAAAAGCTGCACTTCTCCCCCCTCCAAAACTTCCCGGAAAGGAAAGTCATGAGTGAAAGTTAAACTATGTGTGGTGCTTCATCCAAATCCATTGTTCACAACCCATTCGGATAGCTTCTTCTTCAGCAGGCAGGAAATGGGCACATGCAAATGTGAGGATACAACCCATAAAGGGACAAATGGATGCAAAGCGATTTGGGGGGAAGAAGATTTCAGGATCCAAAGACTTTCCCTTTAAAGAATTCGATGCTTGCCTGCCTAAAAGGGTTGGGTCGTGGCATCAGTTGTACGTTACGGATGAATCAAACGACGAATACCATGGAAGTAAGTAGGAAGGGAGGGAAAACAAAACTATTTGAAAAAGTTGGCAATAGAAGAATAAAGAATAACAATTCAAATGACTCCCTATCCCGCCACACGCCAGCCAACCCATACTCTGATTTATTGGGATTGAAAGGTTTCCAGCATCGTCAGCTGGATGAAAGTTGTGAAGATTCAAAATGATTCATAAAATATCCAAATCCCCTTTTCCTCTCCCACGTTTCTTGAGCGAGGAAGCGCGGAACTTCGTCAATTTTTAAAATAACCGGCAATTGAAATGAATGGTCTTTTTCCCCTTTTCCTTCCATGTAGTAGAAATTCCAAACAAAAACGCATGCACATACGCGGTAGGTTATGTATGTACTTAATGCGGACTGGATCCACTCGGGCCACGTTTTACTCTTACGTACACCACACCCCGCATAGGAAGAGATAAAAGTCATCCATAATATTTCCCCTTGTTTTCCTTCGGTTATGACTTCCTCCCTCATGGCATGACTGGGGAAAGCAAAGTGAAGTTTTCCTTTGCATAACATCTTAACCCGGCCATGGTATGGCATGGCATACCCACTTTATCCTTCCGATCCCGTGCCAAGGGAAGTAATGCAATTTCCGAGCCAGCCAACCCTTTCTTCCCTCCCCGTATAAAAGTTTTCCTTAAAAGATATCATAATCAGGCGGATAAAGTCTATGTCCCTACACGTACGTACACATAGTGCAGTTCAACCTCCCCCAAATTACTGGAGAAATGGATTTGCCTTTGTTTCTGATAAATACTTGGAGGACGAGGACGCCACACGGGTTAGTGTTATGAATGCCGATAAATCTTTAACCCATGCTACACTATGCACCAAAATTAATGGGGCAGCCTCAATATCATTTTCTCCGGCGCGTTTCTAGACATAAAAATTTCAAATTTTGCACATGCCTAGAAAAAGCGATTTCCAAATTTGGGCCAT
>JAAXYW010000995.1:0-26456 GCA_036851895.1 Orthonychiurus folsomi
ACAGTGGTCTAAGTAAATGTAAATTATGCACAAAATATTGATAAGTAAGCATGATTAACGAGTTATCTGTGGGGATACTAACGGGAATTAATTGTTGGCATGTTTTGTTTATTACAGAAGAGTTCCCAGCTCATGCGGCCAACGTGAATTCAGTGTCATTGGGACAAAAATCCGGTCGTGTTCTTGTAACCGGGGGCGGAGACAAAAAAGTCAACTTATGGGCGGTCGGGAAGCCAAATTGTATTATGGTAAGTTGTATGACCTACTTTTTATTGAATCAGGAAGAGAATAAGAGGGTTTGATACAGGTTTGAAGATTACAGACACTCGAATGTATTTTTTACCCGGCTTTGTTCCTGGTAAAGGAGTGCAAGTCCATAAATTAATAACAATTGACTGCTGCAAATATAGAAAGGAAAGGAATGACGGCTAGAATGCATTCCTTAGGGCCAATCAAATTCAGGCGGCTTTCGAGTAGCGCATTTTTCATAAATTTTGGATTATGGAAAAGGAAAATTAGGGCAAAAACCTCGCCTTTGCATTTGGGAATAATGCAACTCGTACTGGCCCAGTTGGACTTGCTTCAATTCGGTTTAGGTTCCTTCGTGCTTAAGATTGATTAAGTTAGAAGGAATGAATGACACTCACTCCTCATGCAAAAATAATCAAAAGTCATTCTCTTTTCTCTTGCATGAAACATGTCAATGTCCTATCTTTTTTTCTTTCTCATATGATGTGAATGCGAAGGAGGTTTAATCCTAGCTTGTAAAAGTCTTGACTAAGGATTCTTTACTGTGCCTGGCCTGAAAGTAAGTCAATCGAAATATACCGGAGCTTGAAAGTATTGAGCTGCAAATGCTTAGTAGATTGATTAGAGAATTGCGTGTAAGTTGTCATTCCTCCTTCATGTCGGACGGTGGATTCCGTGTGTGGGAGTTAGTAGGAGGGACACCTTCGCCCATGTAAGTCTACTAAACCATGGGTATTCATCATGACCTTTCTTTTGAATTAGGATTGAGTTCAATAATCCATTCGCACCCGGGGAGCAGTGTACTGGTTGAACTCCGGGAGAAATATCCATTATACGTTATTGTATTCTGTCATTCCGGGTTTTTTCTTTGTTGCTTAACTATTAATTTTCAAAAGTATTGATCAAATATTGTGCTGTAGTGCAATGACACCATTCGGTGAACAGGTTATTATTAAAAAGGACAACAAAAACAGCCGTCGTCAATTTTGACAGCCAAACATGTATTGAACCAATATTATGTGCAATTTTATCACCTTTCTGTCTATGCAAATAACCGGATTGACACAAAATTTGCAAACCAAATGTCAAACCTCTCAGCAACCTGTGAACTGAAAGTGTAGATTTAGGAAGATTGTGAGCATTTTTCTCAGGCTAGACTGAATGCAGCAAGTGTCACAGTCACACCTGTACTATGCTCCAATCGTATTTTGCACAAAAGTGACAGAGAGAGACTGCAATTCAGAAATGAGCTTTTCACTATTTCTAAGAAAGTCAACTGCAAAGCCTGAACCGTTGAGCTTTAAAGCAAAGTCCCAGTCAGAAAGTAATTTGAATGGTAATAAAATCATTATCATGAATGACAAATGGTGAAAAGATCACTTGAGCGTGATCCTTTTTTTTGTATTCTTGTTTTTAGTACTCATTGCACTAGTGCCTGTTTCTGCAGCAGTGGAGTGCAATTGCAACTCACATTTATTTCTCTTCCCACGCACAATAAACTAGTTCAAATTGAACATTGATACATTATCATTGAAGGAATTGTCGACGGAGGGACTGTACAGAATATACAGATAATGGGGTTTAGTACCTTGTACTTGTAGTAAATTCACGGAGTGACGCCGCTGGGCTGTGATTTCGTAGATCACAAAAGGTGGGAATGACAAAGGAAAGGGCAAAAAGGTTAAGTAATTTGAATGGTAATAAAATCATTATCATGAATGACAAATGGTGAAAAGATCACTTGAGCGTGATCCTTTTTTTTTGTATTCTTGTTTTTAGTACTCATTGCACTGGTGCCTGTTTCTGCAGCAGTGGAGTGCAATTGCAACTCACATTTATTTCTCTTCCCACGCACAATAAACTAGTTCAAATTGAACATTGATGCATTATCATTGAAGGAATTGTCGACGTAGGGACTGTGTACCTTGTACTTGTAGTAAATTCACGGAGTGACGCCGCTGGGCTGTGATTTCGTAGATCACAAAAGGTGGGAATGACAAAGGAAAGGGCAAAAAGGTTAATGCACTTATCTTGGCCACGAATAAAAACATTGTTGGATAGGATCTTCAATACTATATAACCCTACCGCGTGCTTGCAGAATCTGTATGCATCATGGTAGGTAACCCATATTCCCATCTTCAGAACCCATAAATTGTACTACAAACAAATTTGTTTAAACTACGCACACAGGAACACTGGTTTTAAGGAATAATTTAACCAAGGGCAAATTTCAAAGCAAGTTAATTGGATTTTTGTAACCTCATTTTTCACGATGAAGCTTCTTGGTCAAGTTTTTTTTATGTTGGTACAACGGAGGAGTGGAAGTTTGGGACACAAACTACTAATTTCTGGTAATTTTTTTTCCTTCCTTCTGACCCCAACGTGCTCACTCACAATTCAAAATCGTGGATTTGCGTTGAGTTTTGCGTAGCATGTTCTGTAGAGATAATTGCAACTCATAAGGTTGATGCTTGGGCGCTTCGAAGGAAAAGGGTGCACTGCACTTGTTTATACGGAAAGATAAGAGGTCACCCGAACCAGAACAGATTCATACGCATGCAAAAGCTGTGGAAAACTTAAAAATGGATTGTGCATGGGTTCAAACTTTCTTCATGCAGGAAGTATTATGTATTTTTTTAAAGTTAATTTTTATTATGTGGCTGAGAGAATGTACTTCTGTGACTAGACTAGACCTCCCAACTTTGGTATGGGCACAAATTATTAATTGGTATTAAAGGGGGTGTAATCATATGCTTACCGTAAATTACCAATTAAAAGCCTCCCCCTTAATAGAAGCCTCTTCTCTAATAGAAGCCCCGTCCGTGAGCAGATTCTGGGAATAGAAGCCTCCCCCTAATAGAAGCACCCTGCCCTAATAAAAGCCTCCGAGTTTGTATTTCCTATACTCGCTCATGCCACGGGTATTTTCGTTGCGGTAATGGACTCCCCGAATATACGTCTGACTCCGATAACTGAATTTAGCTTTCCTTTCTTATTTTAAAGTGAACTTTAGCTGCTTTATGCTAAATAAAACCCAGTATTTTACACAGCACACACTACTTTGAGTTTGAAATTATTTATAGAAGCCTCCCTTTAATAGAAGCCGCTTCCCTAATACAAGCCCCGTCTTGAGGGGTCGATTTTAAATACAAGCCCCGGCTTCTATTAGGTAATTTACGGTAAATGACTTTTACAAGTTCAAATTCCTCGTTCAATTGCTTCAAGTTCGGTTTATTAAATTCTCATTTATCCGTTAAAATTACAAAGAATCCTGTGACTTTGGTACTGGACGAATAGCTCTGCCAGATCCAGGTGGACCGGGATGCCATCCAGTACCCTTGCTTGTTGAGAGAGGGACTAGGAATGGGTTGACGACACTCAAATCCCTTGGAGGATCTCCTGGCTCTCTAAGAGCCCTCAAGTTATCCAATGGGTCAGGGCGCCATACCTCGTCATCCTTAAAAACAGCATACTCCTCCTCGTCCTCATCCACCCAGTAGCTATTCATGACATCGTGGCCAAGTTTGGAGCAAAGAGAGCAACGACCATCCGTTCCCATATGTTGGGTGTGTCCGTCAGCTTAGTTATCTGGAAAATATATAATTAAAGTTAAACTTAGGTTAAGTTAAAACAATGAAAGAAAACCCACTGCCATGATAATTTACCTGTTTTGTTTTCTTTTCCTTTCTCAATGGCTCGGTCGAGCCAGGCTCATGCAACGCCTCAGGTTGCGGTTTGAGCTCATATCCACATTGTTGGACAGGACAATATTTGCCAATTTTCCTGTAGTTAAAGCGATGTCCCTTCATACATTCCCAAATGTCTCTTTTGTCATTGAAATCAATGACATCATCGATGTCGGTTCCACCCCACACAGATGCCATGGCGAATGGTGGGTTAAATTAAAAATACTAAGGTGTTGATGGAATTCTTAACGATAAGAGGGAGTGATCGTGGCCAGTTAAGGTCGAGTTTTGAATGTTGTTAACAATCCAACCGTTGATCTAGTATAGCTGCATCAGAAGGAATTTTTGTCTTTTATATGAAGCTCTGATTTCGAAATTTTGTGTAATCATTACAGAGACTACAAATCATTACAAGCCCTTGCCTTGGTTTGAGATAATGATTTGTACTGTAATACTGTAATTCTTTCTTGCTTCTATTACAGTTGATATGAGACTGATTTTTTAATTACTCATTTTCATTTGAAATCTTATAATTATTGTAGTAACACTCAATGGTTAACAGCATTTTGAAATGTGCAAGGGATACAATAAATGCAAATCACTGTGAAATCAATATTGGCTCGGTTGTTAGCATTAGGTGAATGAGTCAGTTGTACCTAAATCGGGAAACGGGACGGGTACGAATAGCCTCTTGGATTCGAGGAATTTGGCATTTCCCTTTGATTTTTTTTGCACGCTATTTAGTATGGAACTACATAGTTGTGGCCAAGCAAAAGTTCGTTGTGTCGATTTTCTTCTTCCCCTTTGAACAATCTAATGTAGTAGATGGACAGGAAGAATCTTTATGTGGGAAATACCAACTCGGATGTTTCTTTTATTTGCCTACCAGTATTTATATTTATGGTCAGACAATTCACAAGTTTGATGACCCTGGAAATGACCATCCCACCAAGCAATGTAATGTATGCATATGGTATAAATTTGTCCGATTGCCGGACGAAGTGATGTGTTGGTGTAATGCCGGCCAGACCATATAGATCATATTCTTTATTGCTCATTACATTTTATACCCAAACTACCACTTTCCTATTGTTACCTTGAGTAAATTACTGTAATCTATCCGGGGTCAACTGCCTGACAGTTTGTAGGCGAAGGAACTCTGTTTTACCACGCAACATATTAACATAGCGAAGTGACGTGGTCTTAATGTTTGATACTCAAAGGATTATTGATCCACGTGTATTTACCACATTCGGGCATTCGAAAGTTGTGTAGGCTTGTTGGAGGAAGTCGTTAATATCATACGATTGGGATAATGCTAATAATAAATCGTCATTTAGAGCATTGATGCTCAGTGCCGAAACTTATAGTTTCACCCCATGCAATGTACTTGATGGTTGGAAAAGGAAAACATATTTGTGTACGACTTGTTATTTTTATACTTTTGGATGAGAGTCAAACTACAAATGATTATTTATTAAGAGAAAATATTTTTTTGAAATCTAGGTAATTGTATATCTTAAATCCAACATTAAATCTGTAAATGGGTGCACTTTTGTTCATCATTTCTTGTAAGAGACGGTGGAGCATACGCAAATTTTTCTAGTTCTCTTGGTTGGTTTATTATCCCTGTAATCGCGAATTGGTTCGACGCATCCGTATTCCGTGGCTTTATCAGCAAAAACATAATCCGTCAGTGTGTGTTTGTCATCCGCACATGCTCCTTTGCAAAACACGTCATCTTTCGTGCAATCACTTAGGGTTGGTGGGTTTTTTGTTTTTAAATCATCAGAATCCTTCAATTAAAGGAGAACAGATAAAACACATTTAACGGAATAGCAAGGTTGTTGTCGTTTGCATTTATTTATGTTAATGGTTTTCATCTTCAACCCAGTAACTTCTATAAGCACATTTGTGCAAAATTTCGCTAATACCCTGTCAACACTGTCATTTAGTTACTATAATTTACCTGTACCACCAGATAATTATCCCTGTAATCGCGAATTGGTTCGACGCATCCGTATTCCGTGGCTTTATCAGCAAAAACATAATCCGTCAGTGTGTGTTTGTCATCCGCACATGCTCCTTTCGTGCAATCACTTAGGGTTGGTGGGTTTTTTGTTTTTAAATCATCAGAATCCTTCAATTAAAGGAGAACAGATAAGACACATTTAACGGAATAGCAAGGTGTTGTCGTTTGCATTTATTTATGTTAATGGTTTCCATCTTCAACCCAGTAACTTCTATAAGCACATTTGTGCAAAATTTCGCTAATACCCTGTCAACACTGTCATTTAGTTACTATAATTTACCTGTACCACCAGATTGGCTACACAGTCGCCTGTTTTCTTATTGCAAAATGGCTTAACTGTTGTCTCGCTTGTCTTTATCTTGGAGCACTCATCAAATCCATCCTTGGTGTTATACAGGGCTACATCGCAGTATGGAGAAGGTGTTGCTATGTTTGCAGTACAATAGCAGAGGTATTTTTCTTCGTCTTCCAAGTTTTCTAATTCATTGCTATCTCGGACCGGAACTTTGCAAACGTAGTTTTATCCACGAACAAAAGCGTAAGAAGCACCATTAAGATACTCTGTAAATTTGTTACACGTTTTTGAACATTTTCCTGAAGTTGCTTCGTAGCAACCCGGGTCTGTTGCTTTTGGTGGTTCAGTTTTAACTGCAGTTCCCCACTTCAGAAAAAACTTTTAGTACTCAACAAACAATTACGTCTAAACAAGCATTAATTATAATGCATGAACCAACCTTGCCTCCACCGTACCCGGCGCGTGTGTTGCAATACCCATATTTCTCGCCTTCTTTTACCGGAATACATTGGCTTGTCAATGATTGACTTCCAGTTCTTTCAATATATTGACATTCGTCCGCGTCTGCTGACTTCACTACAAGACAACCAAGTGGTTTCTGGCATCCCAAAACATGATTTTTAAATTATAAATGCATTGAGTGAAAGATTTGTAGTTTGACTTCTAAAATACCTACCGAAGCATCGTCACATCCGGCAACTATGTATTATGAGTGCCATAACTATAAGCACCGAAAGTTGTACTGCCAAAAGTTTTGTGGATTTTATCTTGAATTGTTAGACTTGATCTAAGAACTTTCTTTGCGATAAAATTCCATAATAATGATTCTTCAAAATCGAATTGAGGCTTTAAATGAAGAAACCGAACAATAGAATCGGGTCGAAGTTAATAAATGCGAAATAGTTTATCGTTTCTCATTGCTACTCAATGTCTAAAAGTGATTGACTCTGTGTTTGGTTTCTGTATACTCTCCTTTTTGGTGAAACAATTGTACTGTCTTTTGTTTCAGCAGGTTTTTCGACTGTAATTTTGCAATAATGTATTCAAACATGCAAATGGATCTTGTGGAGATTTGAAATTCTCTACGCACAACTGACAATTTTCAGGTTACAAAATATTTGTTTTGTTTTTTTTTCTAGTCGCTGAGTGGCCATTCAACACCAGTGGATTGTGTGAAATTTTCTGTCAACGAAGATCACGTTTGCGCTGGATCTCAAGCAGGAGCCTTGAAGATATGGGACTTGGAGTCAGCAAAAATTATGAGAACCCTAACTGGTCACAGATCAAGTATCCGATGTGTAACATTTCATCCATATGGAGATTTTTTAGCTTCCGGATCTTCAGATAGCGCCATCAAGGTAACTTCAACCCACAATGCATTCTTTTCGTGGTAATATTAGCACAGTACTTCCTTGTTATGGTCTGATGAGATGTCAATACTGATTGGGATGAGGCATAATGCATACAGACTCGTTTGTTCAATTAGATGGACATTTCCTCTACAACTTGTCAAAGGGTTTGGTCGTGACGAAGTCACACACACACACTTGCTTAGGAATGAAACCTGCTTTTGCATTAGGGGAAGCCGATTGTTCATTGAAAGGTGGAATTAATTGAGTGAGCCGTGACGTGCGGCGATGGAGCTTTTTCAGAGTGACAAGCCTCAAGTCAAGAGTCGTCAGTCTGACGTGAATGCCTCGACGTTTTCATTTTAGGAAATGCAAATATTCCCGTAATAGACAAAAGCCTTAAGGGCATTGCTCACTGGTTTTTAATACCAGCATTTCCATGTGATGAAATGGCGAGATGGAACAGTAGATTGTGGCATGGCTTGTTCTGTATGTAGTATTTATTTTGTCTTGAGGAATTTGTATCCGTACTCCTTCAACATTCAACAACGACGTAACATTGTAGATTACTACAATGTTGTTACGTCCTGCACAATTTTGTTCGTGATTATTATTCCCAATCTTATAATTTACATGCCCCTTCCCCCTTCCCATCCTTACTTGCATTGCATTGGTAGTAATTGACTGATCATCACGAATTCTGTTTCACAGCAAGCGATTCCCCCATCACCTTTTGTTTATTATGCTTTGGATTTTTGATGATAATACCTTAGGCCCAGACTCAAAAGAATGGATGTTAGCTGTAATTCTTTCATTGACTTGTTAAATTACATCACGATGTTTCGCCCATCTGGCTTAAGTCAGGCATCACCATGTTTATAATTTGGTAAAATGTCATGTCAAGCCATCTCGCAAAAAGACTGACAATGGGCAAGTACGAAGGGGATCTTAGATTTGATTTAGGATAAATGTTTTTATGTTCCAAGTTATTCAATTCAATTGTTGATTTATTACTTAATTGTTTTGCAGTTGTGGGACACTCGGAGGAAGGGATGCATTTTTGGGTAAGTTGAATATGCACATGATTACTTGCCTATGGTTTAGCACAAAACAGAAGTATAATATGGATATTTTATTTCAATTTAGCTACAATAAAGGACACACTTCCACTGTAAATAGTCTGAAGTTCAGCCCAGATGGACAATGGATTGCATCTGGTGGGGATGACAACTTTGTGAAGGTAAGATCTCTGATTGAATGCATGAAATTTCGCAAGATGAGCTAGAATTGAAGGACGCATAATCCGAAACTCTAAAAATTGAGATAAAATATTAGCAAAACGCCAACATTCTTTGGTAGGGGATCGAATTGCATTATTCGTAAATTGAACTTCTTTAAAGTATACTATACGTTCAAGTCAGGTCGTAACAGTATCACAGCGAAGCGTCCGACTTGCTTCAATTGGCAACCATGGCGTGAAATGCATAATGATTTTGAGTAATTTATTTTTAGCACCACTTTTCGTTATTTGAAACGTGCACTTAATATTAACGAAACAATCGTAAGATGTAAAGGGAGTAGGCGTTGTTGGCGTTATGGCCTGAAGGATATGAGCGTTGAGATACATTTTTGATGAAATGGCGAACGAAACGAAATCCGTTGCCTTCAAGGATCAAATTAGTGTATGGCTAGGCCAGAATACATTTTTGAGGTCATCGTGTTTACACTTTTGTAACTTTAGGTCAGCGTCTGTAGTGTAAATGGAAAGAGTGAACTGGGCTACTTTCGTGTATTTGATGAGGGTTTCAACCCAGAATTTAAAATATCGGTTTGCTTTGCCCTGTCAATAACTCCCTACAAATTATTCATAAAGCGAAACAGAAATGGGGTCGTTTTCAAGGAAAGAGAAAGTGCCGATACTTCAAAGCGTGCAATCGTCTTGGAATGCTCTCCGGGAATTCTAGTTTTACTAAATACACTACTCTTATACCTATACGAATCTATTCTATCGATAATTGCCCCTCATTCTGTGGCACACTTAGACCGGCGGTTGAAATTGAACTGCTCCAAATACATTTTCAGCATCGAACATTGTTTTATAAATAAAATGTGAAGCGGGACAAATTTTAAATGAGTATTGTCTTTTACCTTACCGGAGCACGCAAATGACCTAATTTACCTTATTCTGCGCACTTCATTTATAGAATATGCAATCTGTATCAACCTATATCACGTATCGGATTGATCAATGTGTAGCATTAATATCAATAGTTTCTAAATTCTAATTGCAATTGCAATTAACATTTTTGTCACGTTTCAGATGTGGGATGTTCGCGTGGGGAAAGTGCTCTGTGAATTTAGTGACCACCGTGCCCCAGTCTCCGATGTCGAATTTCACCCTCATGAATTTCTACTGGCATCTGCGAGCACGGATCGGACTGTTAAATTTTGGGACTTGGAGACGCTTTCCCTTATTTCATCCTCAACTCCAGATGTGCCTTCTGTGAGGTTAGAAAGTTTGAATTAATTTAATAAGCTAACTCCCAAGTTATGTTGATTGAAATGCTTGCTGGGAGTAATAGCTTTTGAAGTTAATTAGAGGCTCAATTTGATAAACATTTTGTTAAACAAGACAGACTTAAATGTGGGTTCGAAAGCTTACAGGGCCAACCTCTGCTCTCTGTTTGGGTGTGTCACTTCCATTAGTTTAGATTAGCACGCCCTAGTAGTTTTGTAAATATAATTTAGCACGAGCGTATAAGGAGATTGACTGAGGAAGAATAAATTTAATTCCGTTTTGTTGTATTCTGAACAGATGTATTACATTTCACCCGAATGGGAGCTGCTTGTTAGCTGCGTCTTCGGAAACCCTTCGTGTTCACGGGTGGGAACCTCCAGAAACTTTTGATGCCGTGCCCACCTCCTGGTCAAAAATCCAAGACATTGCTATTTCGATGGACCAATTAGTGAGTTTAAGATTTATTTGTGATTTGTGACCAATTGTTGGTGAGGCAGGGGTATATAATAACAATTTGTATTGTTTACCAGGTTGGTGTTTCAACACAGCAAACAAATGTGTCGATCCACATTGTGGACCTCCGTAGAGTACAACCATTTGCGAACATAATGAGAGCTCGACCCCCGATGAGTGCAGGACATTCATTACGAAAAAGTTTTAATACGGAACGGTCATCTGAATTTGCAGAGTCATTGTAAGTTGGATTGGATATTCCATTGACGATCCCTACACGTGTTCTTCAATTCTAATCAAAATCTGGTTTACTTTTTCTTTAGAAATGCAATGAAAGGCAGTGAGGAGTCCGACAGTCTTCCAACAGACCCTGAAGATGATCCTTTGTCTCAACCGGAAATTAGAATTTCTTCTGACTTTCGAGAAGTATTTCATCCTCATAGGGATTGTAAGTGAAACGAATTGAATCGAAAAGATTTAATTAGAAAATGAAGGGGTTTAAAACTAATTTTTGTAATTACAGTGACACGAACTCCCCCACCTGACGAATTTCTACCTCCGACTGATGAAGGTAATTTAAGACATACCACTTACACCATAAGAACCCTGTTTGTTATCGATTTCTTTGACACGCCAATTAAGCTTTCATCAGTATTTCATATATCCGGTCTCAATTTTTGAGCACTGGACTTGTACGCAGCTCTTAATTTTATATCGATTAAACAAACCATTAAGCACGTAATTGTAATTTTGTATGTTCTGTTTCCAGATTACGAATCTCCAAAACTGACAGTAACAAAACGTGCCATGAAATTCAGATACGTTACATCTAAATCTACAGCTCCTAAGCGAGATTCACCGGAAGGTTCTCCAAGAAGATCCAGTGTTCCAGCTTTGAATATCGGACAACAGTCCTCGTATTCGAGTCAGTCATTGAGAAGTCGTAGCCCAGATTGCCTTTCTAGTAGACCGAGCTCGCTTTCAGATGATTCCGGACCATTGTCATCGAGAAGCGACAATACTGCTGGATATCCTCCAGACTCGCTAGGCTGTCAACCGCCCTCACGGTTTGTTCAAAATATGTTAAATTAACGCAATATTTTAAACTTCAAAAGTTTGAAAGGAAGACTGGCCCAGTACTATGGTGTTTTGAGCTGCAATTGAAAGTAATTTATTTTAATGCGTCAATCCGTTTAGAACTCGTGGGCTGATATGTATGTGCCCGCTGAGTTGCCGCTTGAATTAAAGAATCTATATGTTAGAAAATGTTCCGTGCTTAAGTTTTGATGGTTTGTCGTTGTCATGGTATTGATTTGTTGTTGTTAGGCAACCTGAATGAGGTTATAACATTAACTTGTTACGTCAACTAGTTTTCAGTGGTCTTGGGTTTACCTTGGCTACGTGGAATCGGAATTTTTTTTCTGCTTAGAATTTTAGCTGCCCTATAAATCCTAGCGCTTTAGACTCCATTAGACAAGTTAAAAACTGAATAAATTTTGCGGGCAGGCAGACCCTTAGATTATTGGAGTTCAAAAGTCTAAGGCCAGGTATAATTGCTGGCAAGACAATGGAAGTGAAAAGAATGCGAATGAGTAGGGATCGACCAAGCCAATCACGGTACAAATTGAAGTTTAAAATTTGGTATTTGCATGGACTAACGGCAAGCTTTACAGGACTTCTAAATGTGAAAATTTATTATTCTCAACTTATTCGAATGCGATTAAAATAAAGCCGATCCACAGACCCTTTAGTTGTTT
The DNA here is from genome assembly GCA_036851895.1 of Orthonychiurus folsomi. NCBI lineage: Eukaryota > Metazoa > Arthropoda > Collembola > Poduromorpha > Onychiuridae > Orthonychiurus > Orthonychiurus folsomi. Next base: position 12,341 of record JAAXYW010000995.1, read on the forward strand.
CTATCTCTAGTGATGAGGAAATTTAAAGAAACACAGATCTCAATATAAATGATTTATTTAACTTTGCAGAGTGACTATTAAACATAGTCCGTCGGAACCCTCTCTGGTCTCACGAGGTGAGCGAGACATTCCATCCCTACCCCAAGTTCAGCCATTATCACACCCTCTCCCACGGAGTCCGGAACGACTCCTTGCTAGATGTCAAGTCAAGCCTTTAGTGCATGCCCCAACCCCGTCTGAATCCATGCGGAGTCTGAAGATAGATGATTACTGTAAACCTAAGTCGATGGAAGATGATTTTGTGCCAATTCCAATTGATAAACCATCTGGTTTTGATTATGATGACTTTTTACCGGTAAGAATTATTTGTAAACATTAACATAGTTTTATCTAATTTTGATTCCACTTCTAACTAATTCGTGTTTTGTTTTTGCAGAAAAAGACTCCAGTAGCCTTCCAAGGAGGAATTCATGTAGTAGACATGGACGAGACAAATGTATTTACAAAATTAGTTCAAGAGCATCAGCGAATAATTTCCGTAATGTTAGGTAGACAGAGAAATCTCCGGATAATCTATAATATTTGGCAGTCTAAGGATGTTAAGGTAATTAATCTACTGTAAATTATAAATACCGCTAATCAAAATACTTGGTTTATTATGAACTCACTTGGATAGCTGCTACTTATTATGGGGCAATTTAATAATGCCCATGTTATAAATTATTTTAGACCGCGTTGGAAACTGCAGTGGATCTTCGTGATGCAACCATTGTTGTGGATATTCTCAGCGTCCTTGTATTGCGACCGTAAGTGTACACTATGTTTTATGTTGGCAATATAGAAATTCTAATTATTCTGAAAATTATTAGTTCTATCCAAGTATGTCATTGACCCTTCCTATCAAACTTATAGTTTTCAAATTTCTTATGCTTAGTGTGCGTACACTGCAATGTGCGCAGTATTTTTTTGGAGGGTAAATTCATGAACTTCTCAACGCACTGAATTCAGCAAGCAGGTTTTGGTGACTGTACTGCAATGTGCTCGCGTCGTGTAAATTAGCCCCCCTTACATGCCATGCCATTAAGGTAGTCAAAATGATAGGTTAGTGAATCCGTGAACATGAAGAAGGGCAAGCATAACAGTGTAATTCTGATACCAATTTCAAATACAAACATGACCGACTTCTATGAAAAAATGTAGCATTGATCTCTTGCTTTGCTTTGATTTACATTATAACTATAAGCTAGGAACGTCCAATGATCTTACTTTGTAGCTTATATGGAACTACAAATTGACTGAGTCAACAGTGCCTGGATAATTTCGTACAAACATTAAACACAAATCCTGACTGCCCGGAAGGCAGATTTATTCATTTTAAAAAACACATATGGCCCCAAAGTGGTCAATTTACTTCCTTGTCCCTATAATTTAGCCCCTCTCATTCTCACCAGTGTACCTTCAAATCATTGTATGTACAATTGAAATAAAAGGATTCACTCACTCATCTTTTTTTATTATTTGTGTGTGGGATTTCAGGTCGATTTGGAATCTCGACCTCTGTGTTGCTCTTCTTCCTTCAATACATCAACTTCTGCAGAGTCGATACGAAGCGTAAGTTTTCTCGTTCCTTTACTATTTGGTGTGTGTTGCAGTTCGTCTATACATTGGAGCAAGTTAAGTTAATTGGTGTACCTTGAAGGATTTCAGTAGGGTCTTAAACTATAAAATTGCCGCCTCTGATCTTATCGGCGGCCCAAGTATCAACAGTTTGAGTAATAATTTGATGCGCCTTTCTCCTTTCATGTAATTACTCTATTTTGTAATTATCTCTCGTAAGTTTTATTACTTCCTTTCATCAAGCCGTGAAGGGATTCTTCAAGGAAAATGTCTCATATGGACTATATAGTCATAACTGTTAAATTCTTTCTGAGATTCAACTTACACAGCTTAATTTTTGCAGTTTGTTTGTTTCTGGTGGAATGTCATAGTATAATATGGTAAAATTAATATTTAATAGAAGTATCCGGTGGTTGGGAATGGAGGATACACTTAAAAAAAATTGAAAGGTAATTGATCCATATGGTGTGGTACACCAGGGTATGGCCAGGAAACTCTACTTCTAGTGGAGTGATCTATGAATAATTCGATGAGGAAACATGAAAATTTCTCCCAGTTCTACTCTTTAATGTTCAGAACCCAACCTCCATTTTGAAAGCATTACTTCCCCTACGCCTCCCTGTACCCACCCATTTCCGACGGGAATTAACATAATTCAGAAACTTGTAATTAACTATTCAAGCTTATTGCCTCATATGTTATGTTACGGAAACCTCCCTCTCGATAAATGCTTTTGTTCCCTTCCACTTTCCTCTAGTCCAATAATCGTTAAAAAGTGAAACATTTCTGGGTTGGTAGTCACGGGCCAAAGAGCCGGTGGCAAATGCGTTTTAGCCTCTGTTTAGCTGTTTTGTTTAGTAAATGGACGTATGGATGGAGTGATTCATGAATCCCTCCATTTCAGTTCATAACAATGTTTTGTCGGGGAGTTTTTTCGGGTGCAACCAAGTTTGACGACGGACGAGATGAATGAAAGGGGGGAGAGTAGTTGAACTAGACGAAGAGGGTTCGGATCCGGAGTGAAGAGACCCCTCCGTTTGGTTTTTTGTATTAACGTTCATCCCCGAATTTAGAGAATGTCATTGGTGGTCCGGGTCGAAGTTGTCTCTTCATCAAGCAACGCCCACTCTTTTCCCCTCTACCAAAATACGCGTGGAAACCCAACCCTTCTTGTCAATCAGCATCATTTATCTAATTATCCTATCTACTCAGGACCGGAGTTTTAGCTTAGGCTCTCCCTCCCCTTACATTTTTATATTTTGAAAAGGGAATTCATTTTCTGAGAATCATATGTCCGGACACATTGGAACACCCATTCCAAAATATGGCCCAGAGATCCCAAGTCTGTATGGGGTGGGGTAGACTGCTTGATACTCTTTGTTGAGACATCATATTACGCCTTGTGAGTCACTCATAAATTTGGAGTTTGATGCTGGGGGCATTGGGGATAGAAAGTAAAGGGGGCACAGGGCCTGAATGAAATTTTGTTAGGGGAAGCAGGGCAGAGATACGAAAACATACAATGGAAGAGAAAATCCTCTTTATGGATTACTAAAACTATGATACTCCACTTCACTTGGTTCCTAAAGGTTAAGTGCCTCCCTACTTAGGATCAGGACGAATTGCTTACTTAACTTACTTTGGCAGGCGTTTGTTCAGAGGCAAGAATTTGAGACTGAGTTGAACAGCTAGGAATGTTATGAATGAGGGAGGATTTTTGATTGAGAATGATAATCTAAGAATTTCAAGCATTTGCTTATGGAAATGCCTAAACTTCTTCCATTCTCCCTATATTTTGTACAGTGTTTGAATGTGTTAAAGTTACACATTGGAAAGCTCGAAGGACATCTGTCAATCATTAAATTGTGTAATTTTGCAAAGAAAATGCATTTATCTGGGTGTGTCACTGGGATTGATTATGGTTTGAGTAGCTATGTTATAATGCTTTGTGATTTTTCTTTTTTACAGGCATATGACAGCTGGTTGTAATGCCCTGCGTTTAATCTTGAGAAATTTTGCATCCGTAATCAAGACGAATATAGAGAGTCCAATTCAAACGGTCGGTGTGGACATTTCGAGAGAAGAACGGTAAGCAAAAACTTGTTTGCGTGTCATTATGTCCCACTTGTGGTTTGACCGCGTCCTTCCTCAATTCTCCGAATTCCCTTCCGTGAAAATTCTAATTTTCCTTACGCAAAAAATGTACTATGGTAATTACGCCTGGCATGCAACCAAGCTTACTTGAATGTGTCATTTGAATGTTGATAGCCCCCGATTCGGTTCAGCTTTTTTAAAGGATATCTTTTAGTCGTTGAAGAGAGATGGATGAGTTTTCCTCGATTGAAACGGCTGATAAGGTTTCATTCATTCATAGAAGCGACATCACCCGTCGTTTAGTGCCGTGCCAATGTTTGTTTGTGTACAGTCCCTCCGTCAGGAGGATGGCGGCTGATAAAAAAGGAGGACAATCAGATAATGTTGTTATATCCATGTCTTGTTTGGTGATAAAAGATTACGAAGATATTAAGCTCTTCCCTAGTTTTTTTAGCCGTGTCGGCTCTCTTTTAACTTTTCTCGGGGACTCCGGGGTCGGGTCCTCTGTAAAGTCCTCCGCTCCTTAATAAACTCCCGAGATGACGACGACTATGGAGGGCTTTCAAACTCTCTCTCTCTCCCACCCTTTTCCTTAAGATCAGTTCCTCCTCAATGAGTTGGACAAATTATCTCAGTCCCCTCTGCAACTCTCCTGGGTTTTAAACTGATGACGACGTCTAATTCCTCTAAGCCTGGATGTCTCCCTATCTGGCTCCACGCTTAACATTTTTATCCCTAAAGCTTCTACGTTTTGTAAAGGACTCCTTCTCCCACGCTGCTTTCTTTAAGGATTTGCTTTCTTTCTTATGGAAATTAAGTAATGTTTACACATTTTGAGTTCTTGGCCATTGTAAGGATTTATATTATCGCATTACGCTTTGTTGGGGATTGGTTGCCAGACAAATCCTTTTAGGATTTCATCAGGTTCTATTACGTTTTGATTTTAAATAAGGGCAAGTGTATTGTGAGAATGATATTATGTTATGGTTGATTGTTGTTATGCTTAGTTTTGTTACTTTTGAGTTATTCATTGCTTCAGATTTGTACTAATGCTACATGTAAGACATAAAGGGTTGTTGATTCATATAATCTTTTATTTATTGACAGGTACAACAAGAGCATGGATTGTTATCGTCATTTGGTGGCCATTAGAGCGTTTACACTGAAACGTCAAACAATGCAAGGGAAGATTGGCCATGCTTTCCGTGAGCTTCACATTCATCTCTCGAATATTGACTGAAATGCTCAATCAAATCCCACTGCCTGTCATACAATTTATTGGATGTGGTTTGAAAGCATGGGGTTCACCGAAGAAGAGATCCGTCCATTAAGTTTTAAAACAAAACTCGCATAACTAGGATTTAGCAACCGAAAGCACTTAACCAACAACTAACTACCTAATCATTTGCCTTGGATGTAGTATTGTTACAAGATGTATACTTTTAAAAAATGTACAAGTAGGATTATGACGATAACACATTGATGAGGTTTTAAAAAAGGTATCGAATTTTTTAGTCTTCACCTTAACCTATTTTTTAACTGAAAATGTAATCCCGCCTAATAAAACAAATATACCAAGTAGGGAGTGTGACAGGATGGAAGTCTCGTATAGTCACTAATAGCGTAATAGCACTAACTTATTAGTTTTTGAAGGGGATAAGTTTGATTGATTTGAACAGTTGCACATACATAGCATGTGTAGCCAAAGTGTGCGATTTTAATAATTTTTTGAAAACTAACAGTACTGATCTCACTGAATGAATTTTTTTAGTTTAGTAAAAGTTTTTAGTGTGTAAAGAGGAGGGGGATTTTATATCCGATTTTGTGTTTTTAATACTGAGTTGTTGACAATTAATAATTAATAAACACATTCCAAACACTTGTGTTCTTAAGCCCAAAACATCCTGTAATGCCGGGAACATATCCCGAACTTATATTGATGGAATAAATTGACGAAATTTCAATAATATGAAATAACCCTTGCCGGTCCAGTCTCTATTCTTGTGGAAATGACGGTAGCTGATGTGACTCGTGGGAAATGCGGAATTGGGTTTTTTACCGGAATATAAATTCCCGGAAGATTCCACTTGCTCAAAAAAGGAGCAGCTAGTCGCAGTCACGTCGTACATGTCAATGCGGATGCGGAATTATGAATTCCACTAATTCCTTGTGTACACTGAACCCCTTTCACTTTCAAAGAACTACATTACACATACGAAGTACGACTGCACATGGTCACTTTTGACACAATTCTAATGGATCGTTTTTCCCTTCACTTGATTAAGATTGTGCTAGATATTTTTATGAGTTTTTTTTAGCCTTAAGTTGATGACGCAAGTCAGCAAACACTCGGACGGAGTCAGGAAGAGATGAAAACTTGTACTGACTGATCTGATGGGACATGTCGACCGACCTGCTGGATGATGAGGGATATGGCCGCACACAAGTACACGTTTAATAATGAGAGGATTAAAGGAACCCAGTCGGTAAAAAATAAACGGTGTCATGTAGGTAATCATCCTCGGATGAGTTGTACAGTACCACGGGATCGGTCCGGTCTCTCTCCCGGGTAACATACGGGGGGACGGGAGAATTGGAGCGAAGGGAAAGTGCATCATCTAGAAATCCGAGAACTCACACAACGCAAAGTAGGATTACACTCCATCTTTCTGGGCACACACGTAACGTACGCCAAAGTTGCATTCATTGTTGTGTAATATTTTCCAATCCGAATTCGGTGGTAGGGCGAGAGCCAAGTTGAATGATTGACAGTGGATTGCCATTGCCAATGAAACGGGATTAAAGAATGGCTCAGGCTCTCTTGGAGGGGTCGGGAGGACTTGGCAACAATTATTCATGGACGGGAGGCTTGAAAGGTTCCAGGAGCAATCCAAAGGGATCAAACTGTCATATTAGCGTCCTTATCAAAGCTGACGATTCTATCTTGCAGCGACGACACGGCCCAGCTTGAAATTGATACGGTTTTTGATGCTTTTGTCTCTGTAGATGCACATGGGTCCATGAAATTCCACGTCCATCCTGAAGGATTTTCAACAAAAATTAACCTTACAAGGTTGCTAGCAAGTAGGTGAAGTATGGAATTCTTATGTGGATTTTTCCTATTATTTTCAAAAGGTCAAAACCACATGCATGCATGGTTTTTGTAAGAATCTTAAAGCACAATTGATTTTCCTTGACTTTGGAGTTGCATTTTTGAATGCAGAGCAGAATGCACCCTTGAATGAATGCATCCATATGGACTGACTGCAAGGGGGGTTTGGCCTTTTGGCAAATGAAATTGAAAAAGGTGACGATTTGGATACAAAAGGTGTGGAGGAATTTTGAAGTGGGACAAAAAAATTGTGAGGATTCCTTCATCCAATTTTCCTTCAAGTCAACTTGATTGAGTGTGAATCAACTTTTGGTTCTGGTGGACTGGTCTCTGTTGATGTTTCTATTTTCAGTTCTATGAACCATAAATTAAACTGGGATATTTTTTTCCCTACATTAAATTACACATAATATTACAAGGCAAATACGGACTGTGTACACGTACATTGAATTGCATTGGAGGATCGGCCGGCCCTCTTTAAATCATCCAGTTAGATATCAATAGCCTCAGGAATACGTACGCAAGGGGTGTCCCTTTGTCGTTCAAGCCTCCCAAAATAAGTGGGAAATGTTTCCGATTGAACTCATCTGACTTGGCTCGTGGTCATTTGTCATCCTCCTGATTCGATTGAGATGTCACCGTCTATTTTGGGTTGGCTGGTTTACTTTTTCGCCTCCTGGTCCTGCCCACCCGATCCTTTTCGATCCGTGCGACGGGACGCAACGTGATGAGGGAATTGAAATCCAGGCAACAGCAATTCAAAATGTCCTTTCAACAAGTTAGTTTGCTCTGAATGACGTGGAGAAATAAGTTACCAAGTTGAATGACATTTTTTTGAAAAATCCTTGTCATCTTTTCACTTTAAATTTTAAATTTAAAGCGCGGGTAATCAAATTCTTTTTAGATCAGGATCTAATCGATCCCCAACCCCTTTTCCAAGGAAAATGATATTCATCATAATGAAGAACCGATTATAATTATTGTAAAGTCCTAAGCGAAATACAAATATGATGACTTTGCGGGAAAAAAGGGTTTAGGAGCGGAACAGGGGAGGATCGGGATCATTTTACCATTTCATGTGAATGCGACAAATGTTCTCGATCGCATCCTGGGGGTGCGATGGAAGGGATTGTGAGACATGGCTTGGATTAAATTGATTCAAAAATAGTCATTAATTTACTAACGAGCGAGGAGTCAGCTTGAGTTTACATTGAGGAAAATGTATGACACGAACTGCAGTGACACCGGGATCCCATAATTCATCCCTACAACTTTTTGTTGAGTTTGTTCACACAGGTGCTGCCTTATTTCTGTCCCTGTGATAAATTATCCCCCTCTCCTGTTTATTTGGCCATTAACTCCTTACTAATACACTTAAAATCCCTATAATTTCATCCCAAAAATACCTACGAAGAAAAAGGAAATTGAATTTATTTTTTAAATAAAATGCGGGTGTCAAATTTTTAAATTCGTCTACGTTATCCACATGTCACTTCAAATTCTATTGCCTTCGTCTTGCCATATCGTAATCCGATCCCTTTGATTATGTGTTTGATTCGAGCTATGGAATTATTTAATGGTTTGGGTTTATTTACAAGGAGGGGGATGAAAGGAGGTAAATCTGAGAGAGAGAAAAAATTTAATGAATTTCAATCCACGGGATTGAATAGGGCTGTGGATTTCAGGGAAAGGAGGATGAATGGATGGAAAATGAAACTAATCCACTCTGTCGTCTGATCTGATTGTAAAGGTTGGTTGGTCACCACCCAGTTCGTCAGAGCAGCTTTAGTTTATTTTTAAAAAACGATGAAGGTTGTAATAATATTTCTTTGACACTTTTTACTAGGAGTAAGGGCTCTTGGATTAAGTGTCACATTTCATTGTTATTATTAGCTTGATCATCACTGGCAAGACCCTTACATACGTACGATGGGTGAAGGATCCGTTCAATTTGAAATGGACTCCTTCGTCCTGATGGAAAAAGAATGTAAAGGCTCACTGCACAAAAGAGAAATAACACGGAGCCAAGGGGAATGCAGGCCAAGAAAAAGGTATCAAGTTCTCTCAGGGCCCCCGTGTAATCCCTTCAATTGAATGCACTTAAAAAAAAGGTGTTCAGAGGAAGAAATGAATGGAGCGGAGATGTAAGTGAGACCATTTACCGGTTCATTTGGGAGAAGAGAATCCGAGTGAGGGATCAGAATTCTTACGGGGTATTGAATTTAATTACCAATTAATTGGAGTGCTCCTCTGATGAAAATCACTCAGATCCGATTCCATTATCCATCCCCTGTAATATTACTTCTAATTAGTGGATTCCAATCCCAATTATGCATCCCCAACCCCGGGCAGGATTCAAAACAATTTAATCCATTTTGCGGAGCAAGTGACCCTGAATAACCCGAATTCATAAATACAGTAAACAAGGCCTCTACCCTTAACGGATTCCCTCCAAACACTTTTTATATGCCTCCTTTGCCATATCTCATCTCATCAGGGTCATTCATCCGTTAAGTAAGGGTCTGATTTCAAAATATCAGGGTCCTCACTTGGAAATGTATCTACACAGTCCCCTGAAAATGAAATAGAAATATCGATGGAGATCCAGAGCTTGCTGTCCGGGTGGTGGTTGGAGTGAGTGTGACTTTTGATTGAGAAGGGGCTTTTCCATTTGAAGAGGTGTTGGGGTCGCACAGCAGGATGTCTTTCAAATTTCCAACTCCAACGTCACCATCCAAATAATAGGTGCAAACATGAAGCTCCATTCCCCCCAAACACTCGACCTCTCACCACTTTCATCTACAAATAATAACTCACGGAGTCAGATCCAGGCATTAGGACGAAATAAAATTGCAACCCACTTCAGTTCCATCACTTTGATTTTAATTCAACTCAAACGAATGGGAATTTGACATCCATCATCATTTACGTTGTGAACGATTTGCACTCTAATCACAATTTGAGGCTAGGCTCCTTCCTTTCCTCCTTTTTAAATAATTTCTCTTACCATTTAAATTCAGTGTATGTACATATGCAGCCAGCCTATGCTGCTAATTGCTACTACATTGCAAAACAACAAAGCAGAGATTAATTAATCTCTATAATTAATATTGTGCTTGTTTTTCTTGTGCCTGAGATTATGGTCTGGTCATTAATTAGTGTTGCGTTTAGCATTAAATGTACTAAGGATGTCATGCGTACTACAAGTACATGTACAAGCATTGTACAATTCGAAGGGGGAGATTTTAGACGACGACATCCGGTTGCAGTTTCTGTAGCTCGCCGCGCTTTAGTGTACTACATATAATAATTCATTTGAGGAAATAATTAATTAAAATGGATTTTTACAAACGGCACGTACAAATCCAAGTTAAACAAGCCTGGCCATCTACATTCCTATACTAATATTTTAATGACACACTACTTTGCTAGTGGATTAAATTCAATAATATATTAAGGATTGAGGTACACACCAGACCGAGTTTACAAATTTTTTTTCATTACGACGACGACGATTGACGGGGATTTGAACGCTGTACAGCGCAACGCATGCGGGTTGAATGGAGGAGTGTTAGATGACATTGAAGAAGTTAATTGACGACGACGACGACGGGAAGTACATTACATAATAGTAGGATTTATTTTTCCGTGAAAGATCAATGGGAGTGTCCGAGGACGCCGAGCCCAACTTCGACTTTCTTCCGGTTCTGTCAAAATAAAAATGAAAACGGTCCATTAACACATTCAACTTTAAAGCGGGCTATGAATGGGGACACACACACACAAAGTACACAACAACTGCTTCAGGGTTACGTTACGTTACCTACGCACATTACATTTTCTCAAGATCATTAATCAACACACACTAAACGTACGTAAAGTTCGGGAGCAAGAGTCGAACATGTGTCAGGAATTTGGGCGGGGCGGGGGGCTAAATGTTAGAGTTGGATTTACAGTGCAGCGTGGAACGCAACGGCTGTTGATTACATGGAGGAAAGAGCAAGCTGACTAATTGCCCTGTTGCCCGGCTCCTAGTCCCTCACAATCAGTGATTAATTTGTTTGCATTTTAATTAACAGTCTAATTAAGGATTCTACTCCAGCTCCCACAAATGAAACGGTCATTTCCCTGGACAATGGTAAGGGGGTTCGCCAATGAAACGAATTCAGGAGGGAATTCCCTACTTTGGATTCATCTCTCATTCTATGAAAACACATTTTTCCGGAAAAAATCCTGATTTTTTTCAAAGAGGAATAAAAGGGTTAGGTTGAAATAGGAAAAGGGTTCGGATGGCCCTAAATGGGCGTGATGAGAAGGCACGGCGCAGCGCGGGCAAAGTCAAGAATCGAAAAAAAACTCATGATGACTTATGGATGTTCCATGTCATCTGCCGTCGTGTTGTTGTGAGGGAAAGTATGTTCAGAATGTGTGGAGTCATAAGCNGTTGAAATAGGAAAAGGGTTCGGATGGCCCTAAATGGGCGTGATGAGAAGGCACGGCGCAGCGCGGGCAAAGTCAAGAATCGAAAAAAAACTCATGATGACTTATGGATGTTCCATGTCATCTGCCGTCGTGTTGTTGTGAGGGAAAGTATGTTCAGAATGTGTGGAGTCATAAGCGCAACGCAGTGCTGGGCTGAATTATAATCAAAGGTTGAATGGGGGGCAGGTCTGAACCCTTCCCTGGGATAATTAAAAGGCCCGAGTACTAAAAAAACGAGTTTTTAATTTAAAACATGGGTTTAATGGATCTATTTGTTTTCGGGAGGAAATTGGGTGCAAGAGGAATGATTTAATAAGCTGCAACGTATAATTTAACCCTCTTTTGTGAAATTGGCTTTCATTTCCTAATTTCCGGGATTCAGTTTTGCTTTTGTTGTTGAAAATGTCGAAAATTCACATCTTCATAAAAATACAACACAATTTTCTGAAATTGTGCTAGTTTCGTATCAATTTCAAATTATGCACTACTCGCTCCTCTTGACTTTAAAATTGAGATTATTTCTTTAAAAGTACATGCAGAGAATCTAAAATTATTTGCACTAGAGCCATCCCACCCAAAAGACGTGTTGGTTTGTCAATTCGCAAGCTTTGCTGAACCATGCCTTATATCGCCCCCATGAAAAGGGTTACAATTGAATTGAAATTGAAGTGTGAAAAAGTTAATGTCAACACGACGGGGACGGATCATGAGCCTTTCCTTTAATCCCTGTGTAAATGCAAGTGTAAAACAGATGTCCATCGTCTCACTCGCTGTTCGCACTGATTAACATGCAAACTACGGCTACGTAAACTCATCATCATCGCCCCTATCCATTCCAAGGAAACAACACTTGTTTGCATACGTTATTTCCATTCCCCCATTTGCATGGATTTGTATTTGCATCATCATCAGCTGGGCCTTCCAAGCCGTGACACTAATTTCACAAGATTTATGACCACCCTTCATCCAATCCACCAATGCGAATGCTCAATACTCCCGCTCTGCCTTTTTAATCACAGGCTTTAAATTTGTATGTGTTATTTTTTTAAGGGTCAATCCTCCCACATGCAAATCCTTGCAATTCGATATTTATTTACAAAATCTCCTTCATACATCTATCCATGTGCAAAGTAAATAATTAAAAAAGAAGTCAAGACTTCGCCTTTACCCGATACATTGACGAGACGGGACGAATTATAGCTCTGCCGTTCGTGCCCTCGCAACAATTAATATTCATTGCCGAACTGAACTGACTCGAATCCAATCATTCATCCATGTAAATCCCTCACTAACCCTTTCCCCGGCTGAATGAATTATATTATTTTATGCATGGATGCAATTTGGATCCATTTTAATACGCGAAGAATTCAAACAATTGTATATCCCATTCCGTGCAATGTTCTAAATCCCCCTTGCCGTACAAAGTGCAATAAGACACGGACTGACGGAAATTAAATTAATTCCTGACTCCGACGACATTCCTCCCTTTTCATTGGAATCAATTCAGGAGTTTTACTAATAAACTTTGAACTGTCGTGTCATGGGATGGGAATTTCTGTTTATTAAATCGATTCATCTTTGTACGCCTACGACGTGTATTCTGCCTCCACTACAGAACAGCATATTTTACTTTGATCTTTTGCACAAATAACATATATGAAGGAGAAAAGAAGCCCAGCAAACACTTCCATGTGCTTCAATCTCACAGATCCGAAAAATGCCATGTTTTATGCAATTCCATTCAGAATTGCAGACTGCAAAATACGGATGAGAAATAAACACTTGTGAAAGTGAATATTGAGCATGTAGCGGCGAATGCCAGGCAATTGGAGTGAAAATTGAGTCATTCGGCAATTCTGTATTCATACTTTGATTTAATTCAAGCCTCACGCGTTCGCAGCGTTTGAATCAATTCAGACATGAAGAGCTGGCCGGGATTTAAATTTAAACCGAAGCGAGGTTGAGATGTGAGAACGTGTCCAAGTTATGATCCACGGGTGGGATTCACTCGGGAGCCCGGGATTTTTGGAAGGCGTGCTAATTTGTTCAACCTGAGCCTTGATTTGCATACGGGGCGAGCGGGAGGACCGACCAACCTCCTCATTTTACACTTGTTACAATGTATGAATAAATAATAATAGAAACTTTTTTTTAAAAGGAAGGAACAAGTGCCGCGAGAAAAGTCTCTCATCCTTCCGCTCATTTGAACGAACCCCCTCACTCCTTTTCTTCTCAGAGAAATAAAATAGTGTTTGACAGGCCGCCAACAGCGTTGGGTCCAATTTTACGCACCAAATGAAAAAGGGTTATGCATTTCCCTTGTTCTTTCACGTACGTGCGTACGTGGTCTATGTCAGTCGTTGATTTTCAACTTGTTACAATACGTAAAGTGCTCGTTTGTAATTTTAGCTGGCATTGAAATTTTCCCTGTATATTCACCGTTATTTGACACGTATTAAATTTTTTTCTTTGTATTTTCAGTGCCATGTGGAGGACCTGACCTCTAAATCCTCAGTTCACCTGTACTTTTCCCTATTTTTAAATCCTGAAGACATTCCAATTAGTCTGAATGACACTTCATAGCCTAAAGTCATCATAAAACTGTGTGAAATAACAAAGGGATAGGAAATCCGAAGGGCCGCTTTGGCAGAATGCCTAAAAGCGGAACCGCATTTGGGACATTTTTCCTGGCCATAAGCCAAATGAGAATTTAGGAATTGAAATCCTTGTTTTTCGACACCCCGTGCCCTCATCCTTTCCCTTTTCGTAAACAATCTGCCCAAAAACCTAATGTCGCATGTCCAAGTGGCC
>JAAXYW010000996.1:0-26408 GCA_036851895.1 Orthonychiurus folsomi
AGGACCTCGCATACCAAGTTTCAAGCGAATCTGACCAAAAACAAAAAGGCCAGCGTCTGCCAACGACACCATACACTTGCTACATCGTATATAGAGCTGCTTCATGCAATGCATGGCAGCCGCTCTAATAAATCTACGAAGAAACACAAGCCCCTCAGTTCTGATTGGATGGGTTCGTTTAATAAAGAAGTGCAGCTTTCATGTGAATTGTGGATCACATTTGTAATTAGAAAAAGAAGGCAGAGCTAGTAATGAGATATCTCTAGATTCAATGGGATTTTCAGCACTTTAGTATTTACATTGAGCACATATCCATGATGCTTCAGCCAAGGCATATGGGCAGACCTGCATAATGTTTGTATCAGAATTGGACTCAAGCTTTTTCTTTTTGTATTTAGGATAAAATGAGTTGATAATGTGTTCCACAGTGTGAAATTTAGAAAAAATATTTATTGAGAGTTAATATTATTTTGGCCGCCTTCTTAAAGAAATTTGTGTATCTTAGGCATTGCACTGCAGTAGCAAATTAATGAGTAATTTCAATGTATCCAATGTTAACTTCCTATACTAATCGTAAGTTTTACCGTGTTGTGTTGGTGCTTGTAGTACAGCAGCAGTGCGGATTCAGCCAGTTTCCCATATGATTTTGACTCAAAAATATTTGTACAGAATGCGGGTATTATTCTTAACCCAAGCCCAGTTTGAATGGACTGGTCCTCTATTGACTTTTCATTATAAAGGGCAAAGCAATCCCACTCGAATTGTTATGGTCATGAGTTCTCCTCCATTCTTCGCCATTCATCTTTAAAATATTTATAAAATTCTGTCATGAGATAACAGTCATTCCCAAGGGAGGCTTGCCGCTGCCTGTTTTTGTCCTTTTTATGGTATCCGAGGATGTGTTAACCGAAAAAAAGTTTTTTATACCAAGAAATGAGATGAAAAACTTCTACGGTGCTGCGGTGGTGCATTGCGCCGTAGCCGTAACTTCTTGTGAGACTCAGAGCAATATCCTTAATAAAAAAAGTGTACAGTGCATTGAAAAAACTTTGTAAAATTTGACAGATGGGGACGCCACAGCATGTTATTCTAAATAGAACAAAACACGAAGTAGGAAAGCAATTTTGGAATGCAAACAATCAAGACAAATTAATTTTGACTGTCCGTCTGTTTGTATGTAGTTTGTCCGCTCTCTTGAAATAATTGCTTTTGTGCATTAGCAAAAGTCAATAGCACAGCCCTCCATGCACACTTACAAATGTTACAAAGAAAGTACAAGTAGAATTAAATATCAATATCGGATAATGAGTTAGTTCATTTTGGCAAAGTTTTCTAAATTGAGAAGGCGTGGAAAGTTTTTAGTAAATTCGTAGTAGGTTCAAATTACTATTGAGAAATCCTATCCTATCCAAATCAGGTAGCCCTGATTTAAAACAAATAGAACATTCGAATATTTTCTGAACCTGCGTCCAAATCTCATCTACAAATCTACTAACACTAACGTTCTAATATAGGAATTCTGAAAACCAAATTTAATTAGTTTATTTTTCGTAACTGCAACATAGAAATTATGTTGTATTTGCTACGCATTCACCTATTAGCCGGGGAATTCAAAGACAAGGCAAGTGAGTGTCAGTAGTGTACTCTAAGTATTAGATTGAAAAATGAGTAGTGGTGAATTGATATTCTTGTAGTAGTGCATTCAGTAATAAATGGTTTGAACTGCAACACTATTGCGCACTAATTAATGTGAAAACGTAGATTAAAATGGATGAAGACCGTGAAGCCCTTCTGGAATCTGGAACTTGTAAGATAAACGAATATTATTTGTGATATCTAAACCAAAACCACAGCAGGGCAGACAGGGGCTAGTCAGTTAATTTAAATCTGAGAGTCAATACTTCATAGAATTAAAGGTTAGTTGGATATTTTTTTAAATCATCGTGCTGGTGCGGTGCTGGGTTTCTTGAAGGCTAACAAAGACATTGACTTGCTTGGGTTTGGTATTAACATTATTAATAAATAAATCTATGTGTGGTATCAATAATGCTGCTAGTAATTAAAACCTGAATGATCGTTTATTTTATTCAGATCCGGACATGCCTCGAAAGTCCAACTACTACCGAAGGCTGTCTAACTCCGGTGCTAATGACAATGGCTCATTGGATTCCTCCAGCCAGCATCTCCACAATCAACGGATCCTCGTCAAAATCAAATTCCGAGATCTGATCCGAGTCACAGTTGCCCTCCCATTTTTTTCATTCATTTTCAATGTATTCTACGTCCTCCATGAAGATTTCGAAGGTGCTACTAATACGCATTGCCATTCCATGATAGTTCGCAACAGTCTTCCGTCATTTTCTTCCGCGGTTGGAGATTTCCCATTGGCCCGTGCAATTTGGCACATAGCAATTGCCCTCCATGCTGCCCCCAGACTCCTCTTCGTGGCAATGACCTACCGACGACTGGAGTTCATCTTATCGAAAAAATACTTGATTTGGGCCCGCGTTGTGTACACCCTCGGCCTCATCGAAAACTTTGGACTCATTGGACTCACCTACGTGTCATCCAAAGATCATTTCCCAACCCACATGTGGAGTTTCATATCATTCATTTTGTGCTCCGAGTTCTACATGTTGATTTACTGTACTTTGATATCCGGTAACAAGTATCGAAACATCCAAAGTCAAAATTATGATGCTCATGGAGAGCGGGAAAGTAAGAGTCTGAGATTGAAGTGGCAGTTGTTTGTCGTGAACGTGACTTTTGCTATTTTGTCGGCTTTGGCCTACGCCCGCCATGTGACTTACTGTGAAGAAGGGGTGTACACTTACTTTGCTTTCTTTGAGTACATTGTGGTTTTTACGAACATCGGCTTCCATGGTACGGCGTACTGGGATTTTTATGAAAGAGAACTAGTCATTTAGAATTTTTAAGTTGGAAAGGAAAGTGATACACGTTCGTTCGCCGGAGTGAAACGTGACATTTGAATTATTCGGCCGGCCGAGGAAGAATCGAATTCGCAACCCGAACTACGAAGCAAGCAATGAATCGTGAAACCCGGGATTAGAATGTAAAAGGGAGGTTAGATTTTAAGCCAAAAAGTTCAGTTAATCTAAATGTTCAGTTTGTGCAAAATTTAAATGCAATTTATAATCATTGGTGTACCCTGCCTGCCTTGCTAGCCTTCTAAAAGTTACATTACCCAATTTTCAACTACAAACATTACTGTAATTACTCGTACCCAACCTATTTAATTTTGTATTGGATTGTCTTTGGTTGTCAAACTGTTTTTGTTTCGCAAGGTCTACGTAAGGCTTGAATTTAAAATTGCCGTAGGGGTTGCCTTACAGAGGAATACCATTTGGTATTACGTATTAATTTTGGTTAGTCCATTGTACTAGGCTGGCATGCTGGTAAATTATTAAGTACTTTTACAACTGCAACTGGGGTGCGCAAAGCGCAGCAGTTAACTTTATTTGTATTTTGTTTAAGCACTCCACTGTAATGTGCTATATAATACATGTACATGAGGGCCGAGACCGGGTATTCCTAAATTTTAACAGCTACTTTAACCTGACTTACCTTTTATATTCTTTGAATTTCACAATACAAGGCAGTATTACATAATTACATGCCATACCATACATATCTCCGGCTAAGCCTACCTCATTGCCATTGCATTTGTAATGCATTGCATATTGCATTGCACTGGAGAAAAAAGCCACCAGCCCGGATCTGGAATGTCCTAATAAACGGGAAATTCCCAAATCTGAATTTTGTCCACGTCCAAAATTATTAGAAACAAAAGCTGAGCCAGCGCGGTACTTCAAATTATTGTTTGCTTATGAATAGCAGGACGGACCTGGCCACATTGCAGTTAGAAAATCGAATTGAATGTATGCATAATTCCGGGAGTGGAATTGAGGACGTGACGATGACGAAATCCTTGAAGACGCACGTACTTGACTTATTCGGTTATTTCCGTTCCCAAAGTCTAAACTAAACAGTTAATTCCACACCCTTTCCAGAAACATAAACTTGGGTGGTGGTGGGAAATTCTTAACTTCTCCTTTCATCATCGGGCATAAAAAAAAACCGACTGCGTCTTCCCGAATTCGGGATCCAATTTTAAAACATGGACTTGACTTGACTTTAGATTTTGGACCTCGTATTCGTTTCGTATTCCGATATTTCAACGAATGGCGTGATGGCAATAATTCTAATTCTCACGACGTACGTTACGTGTTTATAGTCCGGAGGCAGTATAATTTTTTACAACCGTTGGGTGCACTAAAATTTAAACACTCAGGGCGGGAAATGCTGGAGAACATAAGACGGGTTTGGCCTGTGATGATTCATTTTAATCTGTTCAAATCCAATGGAGGTTTTCTCTTTGGAATTGCGGAGCGCGTGCGGGATGGGGTAGTGTTTTCGTTTTCCAAGTAAATATTTTATTGTGGAGGAAATGAGTTTTCAGTCCTAGATATGATTGCCTGCCTGGATGAAATGAAGAACCCTCAAACCAAACCTACTGTACGTGTCGTGCCATACCCGTATCATTCACTAGAAACTGGAGTATAGGAAAATTTGGCGAGTTGGATGTTGAAGTAATTTCAAAAGATATTAAATGGAAAGGTTCAGGTTTAGAGTTTAGACTTGGGAAAGTAATTTCAGATTAATTTGACGGGCATTAAAAAAGTCATTTGGAATAATGGCGCCTTTCGTGGAAATGGAAAATGTATATAATTTGAGGTACAACTGTCAATTTCATGAAATATTAATGGCTTTGGTGATAATATGAAACAATCCTGTGCCATGCCAAAATCTTGCGCATATATACAACGCCGCCTAGCCTGAGCTGCACATTTTGCTATACATACTTTACATACCCCCCTGAATTTCCAATGCAAAATGTTGTTTTGTTGTCTATTTTCTATAATTTTTTTCAGTATTAGAGTGTAATCTTATGCAACAATTCATATAGTGTTCCTATAATAAAATATTCTTATTACTATGCATGCAAAATGATGTTGTAGAAATGCGGGATCATAACTTCACCGCGTGTTCGTAAATGGCGTAGAAATCCCAGAAACAGGATTATGCCAAATTACGCAATCCGAAATAAAATTCGATCACAACTACACAACACAGTTTTTTTCGACTTCGACGTTTGAAGTAGGCAAATAATAGAATTTGAGAAGGGAAAATTGAAGAGGATCAATACTGACTACTCCAAGCACCGTTATCATATTGAAAGCGAAGAGCTACAAAATGTGATGGACGTGCAGCTTCAGTTTTGAAATATGGGTGTCGTGAATGGCCA
The DNA here is from genome assembly GCA_036851895.1 of Orthonychiurus folsomi. Taxonomy (NCBI): domain Eukaryota; kingdom Metazoa; phylum Arthropoda; class Collembola; order Poduromorpha; family Onychiuridae; genus Orthonychiurus; species Orthonychiurus folsomi. Next base: position 5,327 of record JAAXYW010000996.1, read on the forward strand.
CAAAAAAGGAAAAGGAAAATAAAATCTTATTTCCTATTTTTCTACTTACTTGCGAACTTGTTGAAGAAGAAGATGGACAGCGTGGCGACTGGAGTCAATAGACAACCGCCTCATTCTTCGGATTTTCTCACGCATTTCCGGTCCATCCCTGGACTGCCCGATGTGGATGAGAAGGTCTCGGAATTGAGCCACGTGGTTATTCACTTCTGCAACAGCCTGAAATCCAGAAAAAAAAGTACAAAACTATTTAATTTAGGTGACGATCAAATTTATGTCATATGGTAGTTGAGTACTTATACATTTGCATCTCATTGCCACATCGTTGAGAGGTATTTATAGCCGAATTGAAAATATAAAGCAATTTTTAAGGATATATTTTTACCCATGCTTGTGGCATGAGGGCAGAGGCATGCTTGGAAAAAACCGATAAGGCGATTTGGGCATCAATCACTTCTTATCAGCTGAGGAGAGGGAGAGTGTAATGAAAATTGGATTTGCGTAAAAGTCGTCGAATGCCTGCACTCCCCGTCTTCCCCACTCATTCATTTGACAATAAAGAATCTAATAAATTGTATTATCTTCGGATGAAAGGAGAAAGTGTTTAGGGCTCAGGGCAATGCCATGCTCTACCGTGTGGAGCTTCTTCATCTTAGGATGCAATAGTATTCATATCAAAATCGAAGGCACTATACATGTACATTTCCGTGATCAATGGAATACTTTCTCCTATGGTAGTGTCTTGTATCAAATACATTAGAATGGGGAAAGGAATAGAGCGATAGTACGTAATTTCGGTGAACATTAAAGAATTTCGGTTTTCAAAGGAATTTTGAATACCCAATTTTGTAAACTAGTGACCAAATTAAGAAAAACTTCAAAGTCGGAATATTCCGCAATTGTTTCTACACGCTAAATTTCATGTATAAAGCATTTTATTATCATCAGCATGACTGGAAATGGACTAGAAAAACAAACCTTTCCTCATATCGCGTGTCACAATCCATACAGTTCAGAAAATTCCACCGATCCCTTCATTTAGTGTATGTATATTTAACATTAACTACAGTCATCATCAACATGCTTATTGTATATTTGCTTCGCATGAAACCGTTTAGAAAAAACCAAGCTTTATGATTGAACATAAAGCTTTCTATGCTCCAATAATATTAAGATACGAAACAAAAAATCGCTTTCTGGCATTGCTTTCTTCTTCATCGCACGACTTTTGTATTATTTTGAGAGCAAAAATATATACTGCCCTCCTCCTTTATCTGTTCCCTTTCCCATCAATAAGTGAAAGCTTGTTCCATCATAAAACTAAATTGACTCCCATCATCAGAGCGTATGCTCCATACACCGCAAGCACAATAGGAGCCAGACCTGATTTAACGATAGGTTTCGGTTTTGTCCACACCAAAGCGACATGTGATATCATTAATTCAACTCTTGTGCGTTCAAGATGTAACAATGAAGGAAACACGTGGGTGGATGAGGACAGCGGACACACTGAGCACGGGTAAATTAGTTTAGTACACCACAGCCACGCATGTGGCAGATGGCAGAGGGGGGTTAAGGTCTTTGGACACGATTAACCCTAGCGTGACTCATAACGTCGTGTCGTATTTTTCATGTGCTATTTCCAGCCTGGATTTCACAAATGATTGCCCTGGATTTGTTTGGCTGAGGTTGACTGATTTGGTGTCCGGAGCAAGGGCAATTTTATTAAAAAGAAATTGGAGGAAAGTGCACGCGCGACTTTCTCCAAATGATGCGGAAACGGGCTCAAATCTGATGCTCATAAATCCACATTATAAATTGATAATACGTACGTTGTACGACATTTCCCCTCCAAACATTGCACACGGCAGTTACTAGAAAAAACATACCCGATTGCACTAAATCCTGATCAAGCCTTGAACCTACCTGAGTTTGCCGTAAAATATTACAATATTCTAAGAAGTGCAGAAATATATGGAGCTGCAAGCTAAACCGTATCAATTTCCCAGTGCAGTATAAATTTCACACGTATGAATGCATTTTATCCACCCCTGTTTTATATAATGAGATGTTTCCGACGCGACGTACATATATGTAGGAGAAAGTAACTCTTAAATTAGATTACACGCGGATCATCAACCAAGGTACGTACTTCTTCCAGAAAGGTGGTTATGGGTGGCGGACTACGTAATGTTAACAAGAATTCCTGAGTAGTACTTTGGTCTAATTGAAGTCTGGAATTGAATGTCAAGAGGAGCGACCGGCGTCGTCATCTCCTTGAACTCATTAGCCAATAATTTATTCACGAAGTATACATCTAATGCGTGGAACCCGACCCGGTTATAGCAAAGGAGCTCGGAATGAAATTATGTATGACAAGTACAAGTCGTCCCCGTCGCCAGTCGCCGCTTCTCAGAAAATGATGATTTATAACATAAGGTAAAAGGGAAAGCGACAATGTGGGACGTAGTAGACTCAAAACTTAATGAAAGAGTCGACTCGACTCAGAAATTGTGGAGCCGACTCATTGTTGAGGTGCAGAATTCTGTCTGAATCCCAGCTCGGCCCGTCTGTTTGACAATACAATAGAAGTAAATGATAATCCAATTTAATTTTGTGTCGGAAGAGTATGGCTACGACTTGGTAGATTCCCAAGACACTCAACTTAGGTATGAAAGCTTTGTTGCTCTGATTGGATTCCTTTGGGAATTTTGCTGATGAAAGACAGCGGGATTTTTCTTGCAATTTTTGATTGTAACAAATGATGAACTGAATTTCTATTCACTCTTTCCATAGTGCTTCAACTTTTTGTCTATTTTTATTTCTTATTTTGAGATCTTTTCCTATGAAGAAAACTCCCGAGTTTGCAAAATATGCCTTGCCTATTTGTTCAGTGACTTGGTTAAAGAAAATAAAGAAAATCCACGTGGATGATGAGTTAGCATAGCGCATGCGCATGCAAGAAAAATAGTCGGAAGTTTAATTTTTCAAGTATTTATTTGTAGAGATCCATAACTAAGGGAAATAATATAGCAAATTTTGAGCAAATTCCCAAAGCTCGTTTTTAATAAACTGTAAAACACGTGAACTCTTGTCATGCGTCGCACTAACCCTATTCTGTCCCGTTTTTCAATATTCTGATAAATTTAGAGCTTAATACATTTTTCTCATGCTAGATGATGCCATGCTGTAATTACACTACTTTCAATTGGAACCCTACCGTCGCCGGCCGTGGAAACCTTAATCCGTGAAATTCACACAAATCGACTAATTGAATTTCCTGGAAATATTTGGAATTTCCCACAATCTTCTCTCCTGGGTCAATTTAGACCGGGAAATAGGATGAAACCTTATATCCTCCGAAAGAGGCGTGCAGCCGCAATAGTGCCTATTGCCTTCTTAAAGAAAACCCGAGTTGACAGAAAGAAAGGAGCAATAATGGGTCCTTCGTACACAACTAACTCCGTTCGTGAGTTACGACTCCAGAATGAAGTAAGTTCCAGACCGACCAGGTGATGGATGAAGAGAAAAGAAATCTACTCTTGCTGGAGAAGATGCCCTCCAAGTGCTGGGGTTCGGGGTCCCGTGGGGTAGAAAAATGACCGGATTACATGATCCTCCGAAACTAACATTTTTCTTTCGCAATACCCGCATCGGTTTCGGATTGGATTCATGTGCAGCTATGCTTGCTCGCCCCGTGCTATGTTACAAAGTACAAAGTTTTCTTTGCTTCTCGGAATTAAACATTTGAACTGACAGATGAATCTCTCGCCTCGTCTTTTCTTTTTGGGTGCCGTAGACTGAATAATGAACTCACTCATTGCACCTAAACTCATTAAGGCATCAATTCAACTTTTGATTGGACTCGTGAGGCAGGCGTCTTTCAAACATTTCCAATTTCGGGTGTCAAGTTGGAGAAATGACAGAGAGAGGGTCTCCAATCAACTGGGCATAATGGTGAAAGTCCCTGTAACCTTAATCTTGGGGAAACCTTCAAGTTATTAATTAACTTTTGAGAAAAGTCCAGAATGTCATGGTTAGGCAGGCCATTATGACGGCACGAGTGACACAATTTGAAATGTTGTACAATACAATTCTTAAAAGAGCGAGTTTTCTTCTAAATGGGAAAAATTGTATTTGTTACTTTCGATATAATGGAAAAATGCTTAATGCCTTTAAATTAAATTGTATCAATTGAATTTATGTATTCAAGTTCTCTGATTCTGTTGTGTAATCTTTGCATTAACAATTAGATGTGTTGTGGTTGTGTTATAATGGACGAACGAATTCATATTTGGCAAAGAGAACCGGGTTGTATTGTCGCAGATTCTACAGCCAAATAATAAATTATAATTTTACTACAGCTCGGAAACCTACGGATTCGACGAACGAATATGTACCATAGTTTTCCCGCCTCGCTCGCCTTGAACCCGTCTAATTGTATTATCTAGTATTTCTCAGTTCGGGTACGAGCTCATCCTTCTTTTGATTATTTAAAATGTCATCAAACCAAGAACACAACACATGCCGCTCACCAACCTTTAACCCGAATTTTCAAAAAAATCAGCAAACACACCCTGCGACACGAGCTTGTACTTACGTAATTATGCAAGAACAGGCGGGTATTTCACCACCATTTAATGCATAAGGCTTAGACATATGTACACAAGGGCAATACCCGAAAGAAAGTAGACAAAAAATACACGCTCATTCCGATTTTTCTTTCTCCACTCTTTTTCTCAACTGCCTGCGGCCGTTTCTTGTACTTATTGCAAATTTCCACCATCTTAAAAGCTCATGGATCCAATGCGGTTCACCCATTGTAAAGGAAACATTTTCTCGCAATAATCTCCTCTCAAGATTTTCAGTAGAAACTTCTAAGGGCTGCTATACCTCGTTTCTTTTGTCATTTCCCATCTTTTTCATTACTTTCACCGCACCACCCACGAGAACTACAAAGAATGCATGCATGGAATATCCATCCAGGAAAGTCTTTGGATGTTGGAAAGTGAAGAATAATGAGAATCTCTCATGTCTTTCTCATCCCTCGTCTTACAGTAGAAAAGACGCCCACGGATCCAGAATCCAGCAGCCCCTTCGATCCTCTCTTTCATTTGATCCCGTAAATTAAGGGTGGCGGACGGGAAATTTCCACTTCCTGACTCACAATGCAATCTGCTCAATTATTTCCAAGGGCTTCGTGAGCTATAAATATGTCAAAATGTGTTTGCATGCTTTCTACTCACCTGGACTTTCAGTAGTCAGTGGAATGTATGAATCCTAACGTACCGATTCTTGAGACGAAGACGTATTTGTTTCTTATCCCGGTCCGGTGCGGCACGGTACATGAAGATTTATAGAGAAACCGACCGCATTTCGTTGCAGTAACGTCTTAATTAGGTCCATAATAAAGGTCACGTCGTCGAAGTCTTTATTATTAAATCGCGGGATATCTTTAGCCGTCACATCACATCTAATGCTATATTGCTAAATACGCAGATGTTTTCCCAATTTCGACTGACTGTCTGATTTACCTGCTATTGGAAATGTTTAGCCAATTACTGCAGTAGTAACTATTTGTTTGTTCAATTACAAAAGCGTAGTTTCAGGAGACAGACAGACAATGGATCAAAGGAAGATCGTGCATCTGACACAAACCCAGATCATTAAAAATGATCCAATGCCACATAAGTTATACATACATGCATGCATGTCATACTGAACAATGGCATCACCTGCTGGGCTGCACTGCTAGTCTAGACGTCCCAGATTCTAGATGATTCACATTGTTACGCCCTAGGAATTTGGTAACTATTATAGAAATGTAATAGTGATCTATAAATAATTAGGCGTGTGTGGATTTTGTCGGAGCACACGAACTTCCGCAAATTATTTCCAGGATCTTGATCTGGTAATGAAAGCCGGCGGCTGGCGGGCTCCTCAAATGCAATGTATTAGAAAACCTGAGGGAAGGAAACTGCTAATTGACTTTGAAGTCTTCCAATGCCTATGCCTGCGAGCTCGACCGCGTCTTGTTTCCTTTGGAGTCAAACTTTCGGCGGGAGCACAAACCTCCTGCCAAATAAGTTCCCAACCAACCCAAACCGGCCGGTTGACTTTACATTACGTACGTGTGATTGAAGCATTACACAAATTAGAAACTAAGTTGATATTAATGGATCTCTTGATGAAAGGGCCATGGGCATGTCTGCAGACGGGACCAGTAATTTATTTCAATTTAATTTTAATTCCTTTGGTATGGGTTAACTCACATAGAGCCGTGTTCGATTCGAATCATATCTCGGATTCAAATCTATCCAAAATGAAATTTTAGGGTTTTTAAAGAAAGGAATGATTAGATTTTAATACTGGTATCGCATTAATTGAATAACTCATTTATGGATTCAAGTATTAATGATAATGAATCTTTCTAATTACATATATGTGGATCAAAAAATTTTTGAGTGTCCCACTGCGGAAATGAATGCAGTAATTTCACAAATTTGCACATGGCTGCTGCCTTGCATTTACCGCGTGCGTATTCTGTAATACAAATAAATGTTTATGTCCCAAAGGCGACACCAACTCAAAGGGAAAATAATTTAACCCAGTAGACAAAGATCTCTAGTTGTACGCGTTAAATACATAAACCGTAAAACGCACGGGTTCACATTTCCACCACAAAGGAAAATGTCACACAAGAAGTGCTGCTACTGTTCCCTATAAACTTTAGCAAGATATCTCCATCTCGAAAAGCACTATTGCATGGCCCGGCACAGGCACAAAGCAATAGTCCTCGTTTATGCAAATCAGTTTAAACAGTTGGCGTTTTTCCAAGTGCTCTCAACTCTTTGAATGTGTGATTTCAATTTTGAATGATTCACACGAAACGATATTGCATAAGCTAAGCGGAGCACGATTTCAAATCCGAACCATGCAGGGTGAAAATACGAATCCAGTCGGCTGATTGGGAAAGAAAATTGTCATATGTATAGCAGTAAAAATCTTGGATTTTTTTCACGTGCCACTTGGTTCAACTTGATAAAATTCAAAATAACCGGAGATAATTCAAGAGAATTGCTTTTAGTCCTGACTGAGCGTTAGCATATTGTAGGCGAGGGTTATTCTCTTGAGAATGTGATGAAGCGCGTGCCTATCTTAAGAATACGAGGTTTGAAAGAGAATATGAAATGAGGTAACGTGCCTTTGGTCTCGTCATAGTCCTCTGGATGTTTCTTCTGTCCCGTTTTCTCGCACGGGATACAATGAATTGTCAAGTTATAAGGACATCCAGCCGAAAAGGCGCAGTGTGTTTGGCTTACGCTACACACGACGCGACGCGACGGTCTTCAAAATGACGGGCTTGCACGTAAAATCCATGTTTTGAATTTGATATGACGCGCGTTTTGTGAATGGATTGCTCGTACTGTTTTGAAAATTCAATCACTGATATCCTTCAGAATCCAAAGATTTTGAAAATTTAAATTTTGAGTGAAGTTTTTGAATATAAAGACGTAAAAAATCAAAATATTGATACAATTTTTTAAAAAAAAGTCTACGTAAGATTAAATTAAATTCAAATCGAAACGAACGCGAAATAACACAAAACTGGTTGGAAGAAAATCCTCACTGCAAATTAAATTTCAAATTCGAAAAAGACCAGAAATTCAAATCCCTAGATTTCAAATTCAGCCATTTCACGCGTCTTCCATTTGAGAAGATTTCAACTTTAAATGTCCCAGCAAATCCTATTCCCTACAAAACTCCTACAACTGCTAGTACATCCGATTGGAAATAAAACTTTCAGAAGGATGGAGCACTAAAAAAAACCCACTTTCATCGTCGGTGGAACAGGTATTGATTGCAGAAGCTGTCATAACCAGAAAACGACCCTCCAAAACTTTACTACTATTGCAAGTCCATGAGTAGAAGTACGACTGGGAAATTGGGAGATAAATTCCTGAAATTGGAATGACACTTACAAATATCAAATACCACGTAAAGAGCGCTGGAAATCAGCCCAGGGCCTTCCAATTTGAAATTACCCGTGATAACCGAGCTAATGCGATCCCATTTCAGTATTGTACAACAAAAATAAAGCGAAATGAGATGGACCGACGACAAAATGAAATTACATCACCAGCCAAGCACCCGCCCATTGATTACAAGGATACCCACTCCATTGAAGCACAATTACACAATCCTATTTAATTGGCTACGGCGCGAGTCATTAAAAGGGAACGAAATGGCGCGGACGCCCTTCCATTCAAATCTCCCAACTTTATGTCGACTTTGCCAGGTGTAAGGCACCAGTTTATTAGCCCCTGTCCCTAATCTCACTCCCATTTCTTTCTACGAGATGAAAGCAGGCCATTAATGTGAATAGGAGGGGGTCCTCCACGTGTGGCCACCCATCATGCAAATAATAGCCAAATTTGAACCTTCACTCGGAGACTGAACAAGTACAGCAATTCGTCAGAAAAAATGAGATGGAAATTAGGAGGAAAGAAAGGGGAATGGAGTGAAAGCATACGGGAATGTGTGGAATCAAATGGCACAAGGGGAAAGTACTTTCACTCCTAGGGCAACCTTTGCATCCGTTGCGATTCATAAAAGCCGCCACATCTGCATATCCTTCCCACTCAAAGGGTGGGTGCATGGATTCTTTCAAAACTCACTTTCATTTCCTATTTGACTCCCCAACCACTTCTTTCACCGGAGAAAGTCTTTAATGTTCCAAGAAAACTCACACTATCGCTATCTAACTCAAACGAACTCATTCCTTTCCTTGGAATACTAAAATGTACCTATTGTACAAATTCTTTATGCTCCACACTCTCCATTATTGACTACCTGTCTCGACGGCCAATTCCGCTTTCTTCCTGAGTGCGTAACGCTATTGATGGAATGTATTATTCTTTTGGTTTGCATTAGTCTTACGGGGAAAATAAGTCAGAAGGATGAATAAGATTTCTGGAAAACTGGCATGGTCGACGCGGACATTTTCTTTGTAATCCGTGCCATATCCATTATGACTCAGCTGTAGCATAAGCTGTAGCATTTTCTATTATCATGACTCAAAATGAGAGGCTATTAGTTCATTGGAATGGAAGGCGGCAGCCAAACGCGGAGAAAGGGAAAGTTGCCAAAATAAGGTCGCCTGCATGGCGTGGCCAGTGTTGAATTAATTTGAATAAATCTACGCAATCCAAGTGTATTTGACCTTTGTATTCATATTTACATTGGACAAAGGAATTCTGGGTTTGGTAAACAGATTGGTTTCATAGCAAAGGGCAAGTAAAGTGGCCTTTCGTTTTGTGTCGGCCTAAATTCAATCGAAAGGCAAATCGACCTTTGAAATGGGTAAAATATGGCCATACTCGGCATGTAACTTACGCAATACCAGAATTTTTGATTCGTAGGATTCAATTCAAACATATTTAAACAGCCATGACCTGAAATTTAACAAATTGTGACCGAATTTTTCATATTCAATATTGAAAAAAATTATTTATATTCAAGCTTTTTCAAAAAATTCAATTTGTTGTGAAAACCATATACAAACCCAAATGAAGTTTTGAGGGGGCAATGAATTCACCAAACTTACCCAATGGACAATTCCTACATGTGTGTGTATGTGCTTTCTCCGGAGAAAGTTCTTCCTTATTATTAGCTAATGATAAGGAGGACAAAGGGATTTGTAGGTACGGAATTCGGAGGCTTAGCTTTACTTACCGCTTTTGTCCTGCTCGTATTATGATGATAATGGGAGGAACTTCCACAGTCCGAGCTCTCGTAATGCGACATGAGGAGAATCGTGTACGTTCCCGTCGCCGAACCAATATTTACGAAAGACTAAGCTAAGTATTTCCTAAATCTTTTTTGTAGCCTTGTCTTGTTGCTTGGGTGGGACACAGTTGTGATTATTGCTTTCCATTACAAGTGCGACGTCCACGTCAACGTCAGACGGAATTCTCACCAATTAAATTAAATTTTAGTTCATGGGCCCAGATAATGTCATGGATTTTGACCATAAAATGTCCCCTTCCTATTTTCCTTGACTCACAGGACCCTCCTTTCATTTTCCACTTGGTCGGACTTGAATAATGCACGTAGTAATACATGCAGACATTTATTTTTTAAAGGATGGCTCCTTCCCCGGTCCAACTATCACAACACTGGAAAAATGACAAGCCCTACACTACTCTGGCAAATGTCATTTCACTGGATGATTAATGACGGAAGTGCGTACAAAAGGGGAACCGCATTGCGGGGAGGGAATCTAAACGGTTGAATAATTCTACAATTTCCTAAAAATATGTATTGTGTTGCAGACGTAGAACGATAGGGACAACAGCAATACAATGGCAATCACATTAATACGTAAATCTCTAATCAATTATTTTACGATGTAAAGAATTAAATTTGATTAGAATATCCACGCTGTCTCGTCCTTCCCTCCTTTATTGTGTTTTCCATGCAACCACGAGCATCACATGGACATCTAATTCTTTTTGAGTGCTGGGCCCATGTATTATGTATTATTTTAGAGTACGCGTCCACTTCAAGTCCGGCCGAAAAGTCCAAAAACAATGCCCACAAAATTCCAAGCACTTTCACCAACTTTTGAATTTTAAAATGCAAGATTTTTATTTTGAACCTTGAACTGTCTTAATATTTTTAAAAGTTTACACACAACAAAATGTGATGTCGAAAATTTGATGGATGAAGATAACCTGGAGCGGGGTGGGTTAAAGCGTCGTGGAAATCCACATAGGCCTGAAGGTGACAAGCGCACGTGAAGTACGAACTCTCTGACTCCGGGAGACGGACTGATGCCCGGGTGTGTTTGGCGGAAGAGACTAGACCTGGGCCAAAATCCCATGCCTGCATGTATGTATGGGTGTACTCGCTTTGAAGAAATTCACATGAACCCTGCATGAACGTGGGAAGTTTTCTCGGGCCAAGCATGCATGCATATCCATAGGAGTCCGTCAAGGTTTGCCAAACCGTCTTTGCATATTTTTTGTAAGGTAAGATGAGTATTCGTGCATACTTTGCACTTTGCCCTGGCCCTGCCACAATGTTGTGGGATACCGTGCCGTGCCATTATCATATGACACGGACACCCCACACACAGGCTCTAATACAGCTGACAGGTGCAAGTAACATTAGAAGCCACTGCCGGCCTCTGATGGTCAATCAATCTTTTAAGGGAAAGAGAAATCTGTCCGAATTGTTTGCATGTAATGTTAGGCTATGGGCTCTCATATTTCAATATTTGGGATGTAAAATAGGCAGAATGAGAGGGAGTATAAAGTTACGTGTGTGAATGACGTATTTCTAGGAATATTTGAATGAAGGTTTGATTCCATTTGGTTTTCGGCAGTTGGATATTAATATTAATGTCTATTGAATTGTGGGGATAATCCATCATAATTTCAGGATCAATTTGACCAGAAATTGCATATACGCAACATTCGCCCAAATAAGACTAAAATCCTGACTTGATTATTAAATTAAAGCCCAGATTGCTTTGGGATATCAAGTGTAATCATCATACCAAAAAGGATTTCTAAATTACATCACATTTTATAAACCACTTTTGGAAATCCGGTTAATAAGAAGTAAAAGTTCAAAAATACCGCAAAAAGGACCAGAAAAAACCTCAGTGGAAAACTCTAAAATCCCCAGCTTTGCACCACTGGTAACAAAAGCAGTCAAAATCCTTCGCCCGACAGTAAAACTTTTCCCGCCCGCAACTGAATCACTTTCAAATCCCTCAAATACTTGATTTATGCACATTATTTTACACCACGCCACGCCTTCTTGACCGCCAGACTTAAAACCCTACCGGGTTCCTTTGTAAATAGAAATACAGCCGCCCAGTACCCGCTTATCTTCCCACTCACTCCTCCTTCGATTTCACCTTTCTTTGAGCGTGTGATTTAACACATTGCTCTCTTTGCCGTCGTGTCATGGGTCAAGCTCAACACATTCCTATACTGTACGTGAGCTGATGAAGAATGGGAATCGGCTATGTCTTGGCTACGCCTGATACACTCTTTGCCGTCGTAAATCTTACTCAAGAAGAGAAAGGCTGGCCGGATGGGACTTTCTTCGACGGAGAAAGTTGGTTTGGTCGGGGCTTAAGCCACCGCACGCAAATATTTGTGGCTGGCTTGGCGTTTGGCGTGAAAGGTGCGTTACGGACGTGGGAAATCCCACGCCGTGCGTGCGCTATTGGTATTTGCCTGTTCACGTCTCCCGCCTGGTTTCATTCAGTTAGTGTTAGGTCCATTCTTCCTCAGCAAAAAGGGACACGGCCACTGTTTACTTGAATGGAAAGTGCTTTCCCATTCTTCAATTTAATTCATCCCCCACTGGGCATGTTTGTAGTGAGGAAGGATTTTCCCTTCAAGGAACGGACAGCCATTCGTTTCGCACTTTATAATCAAAACATGCATGCATGGCTTCGCGTCGCGAGAATTCTGGATGAATTTATTGAAAAACGTAGAAACTGGAAGGATAGGAATGTATTGCCTAAATAGTGAATGTAATGGTAAAAGGAAAATAAATGGCTGCGGTGATTTGGGTGTAAAATACTGAGGTAACAGTCAGATGAATCCTTTTTACAACTCGGATAAGGTTCAGATTAAGGGGCTTAAGTCAAGACGAAGAGACGAGACGGAACCTGAATTCCAAAGTCCTTCACAAAAGAGGTACGAACGGGGGGTAACGTCACGTCAGGCGGGGAAAGCAATAAAATGACAATTTAAAGCTCTCTGCCACATCGAAACTTTTCACATTGGAGGATCTTGCATATCCGGCCGGCCATGGATTCCGGCCCTCAGCTCAGCAATTCAATAAAGTTCTCAAAATCCAACTGCTTAATGTAACACGGACGGATTGGAGGGAAGCTTTAAAAGTTTTGTGAAAATCCAGCATTTATTTATTAGTACAGCATGTCGTGTCGGAACTGGAACCGGACGGGGCACGTTTTCAATAGGACAGAAAATTACGTGCAATTTCTCTACATCCAATCCTTGAGTCCATGAGTGGCCGTGGTAATGTGATTCGGTGACAGGTCAGGCCACCCCGTACAGTAAAATCCAGACAAATCACAAATCCCTTCCCGGAATTCATTGAAAAGTTGAAGCAGTTGCAAAATATCCCACGACGAAGTGCAAGCAAGTACAATTTCAATTAATTCTACACGCGACCGACCCTCTTCTAAACCTATTGCACATGCCGAGGAGTTCTCTTTAAATACGTGTGACGGCGAGGACGGCGACGTATCTCAGGATTCGCTGCGAAGAAAGTTACAAATAAGCAGATGACATGGAAAGCTGTCAGATATTTTAGGAAATGTACGAAAACCGAATTCGGCCTGTGATGCTATCCTGTGGTGAAAACAGCAAGCTTTTAAGAGAAAATTCAAAAGTGCAAAAGGTGTGAATACATGCCACCAGATGGCGGGCGCAACACCAAACTTTCTCCGCTGGCTTACTTTTACTTTCACTTGAGGAAAAGGGGTTAAAAAAAATGTATCACAGAAAATCACATGCTATTGCTCCTTAAGTCGAAAACTTTATAATTATATTTATACTAAATACAATTTGATCTGCCTATGTGTAGTGAAAATTTGATGCCAAGTCAATTAAATGTAAAAATAGCAATTCCATTTTACAAAAAGTGAAAGCCAGAAGAACTTAATTTTCACATTTTGAGGACTCTGTACCTATTATTTTTCAATTTCACATTTTCCTGGTAAAGAAATTCATTCCAGTGTAAAACCCGGCATTGCATGTCTTGGCGTCCAAAGAAAGGATTTTCATTTCCTGCCACCAAACACCCACTACATGCAAACCTTGCAATTAATTTTCGCCTGTGAACCAGAGTGAGGGTCGTAGAGACGAGACGTGTAGTGATGTGCCCCATAATGGAGAATTTTATCCAAATGGATTCATTAATATTTACAAGGGACAGGGTTCTATGCCGTGCTAAGAAAAGCAATCTTTCAGAGCGACGAAGACATGCAACCTCTGCTCTTAGAATATGAGGAAAGTCGGGGGGCTGAGGCCGAGAATAGCAGTCATACACATTTCCCTTGAAATATTCTTACCCTGCCATGCCAAGGAATGAAAAGGAATAATGACATTATGGAGATACTCTTGAAAAAGATGCCACTAGCACCTGGCACTCGACGAGCATTAACCACGCCGTAAAGAGAATTCTTGAGGTTTCACCTCCCTTACACTTTGTTTCCCTTCACACCAAAAGGGTCGGGAATTTTGGATGTGGAAGTCAGGAAAAACAGCTGGCCTAATGCTGGTATGGTTCAAAGGGTGTTTTCATGTCAATACTCGAGAAATAAAACAAATATTTATTGGAGGTACTGTACCAAATATGGAAGTTTATGGCCTGTGAGAAATTCCAATACGTATAGTTCTTGATTTTTGAAAAGTGTTTTTTCAGCTCGCAGGTTTAGTGTAATTTGGTTTAAAAAATAACTCAAAATATCATAGTTTTAGTTTTAGAAGTTATGCTGCACCAAGTAAAACAATTAAACAAAAGCATGACGCCAAAACATTTTCTTGGGAATGACTTGATCAAATGCGTTGCGACTTAACACAAAACACATTACTTTTACATACGAATTCGACACTTGATTCCAATTTTAATTATTGAGCATAAATTCTACCCTGTCATTCTGATCCAGTGGAATTCGTCCACGACATGAAGCAACGGACCTCAATTCCACACACTAATTTATTCCTCCATTGAATAAGAGCAGACTTACAATTTATTATACAATTCAGGGCAATTTAATTGAATTGTAAAGTTGACCCGCCATCAAGTAGACTTAATGGCGTGTATATTTCCTCCAGTCATACCAAATACAAAGCCAGCTTAAACCAAACACTAAAATAAAGAAACATTCATTCTCCAGCTGGCGGGATTTTCCAAATCATTTGGATGCCAGAAGTGAAGCACCCGATTCGGACGGAAGTGAATGATTTCTATGGACTCGAATTCGAACAAATCCAAGCAATCCCTCGACGAAGGGAATGAAAAAAGCGGACGTGAAAGAACTCGGATATTTGTACGAGCATAATTGGAGCGTACGTTACGTACGAATTTGGATCCCGACCGTTATTTGAAGTACTCCGTGTTATTCGCAGGGGGTAATGTTTGGAATGGAAGGGGAAATCAAAGAAAATGGTAAAAAGGGTTCTGCCGCCCCCGAGAAACCGCGTGGGAGTTCGAATACATCTTTGAAACACGAAATAATATAACGTACTGTTACAAGTGGCATTTTTCATCTTTGATGAAATCGAGATCGCGGTTCTTTACATGAGTGATTCGATTCATTCCAAGGAAATGTTTGTTAGTGAAATGCTGGTGTTTTGTGGGATGCATTTTATGCAAAAGTTATTATATTGCTGATTGAAAGGAACGCAAATTGAATGCGGTTTTTTTTCTGGAAAACTTCCAATTCTGTCCAATTATTTTGCCATATTCTATTTCTCAACATTTCACGCCTCTTGTTAGGAAATCAAAGTGCATAGTCATATGCAAATTCCTTTCAATGCTTCACCACAATTGCTGACGTTGGCTGATAAAATAATATCAAACTGATGATTTCTCAATTGAAGTGAAATATCAGCCAACCTGAACATTTCACTCAAGACTTGAATACATCTCGAGATAGCAAAAATATGCATTCGCCCCTATCATGACCTATATAACCCTGACCTATGCAAAAATTGATGCCAATTATAGCTTAGCTAACGTAGACAAGACATTTTTTTCAGATCCACGAGATAGCAAAAATATGCATTCGCCCCTATCATGACCTATATAACCCTGACCTATGCAAAAATTGATGCCAATTATAGCTTAGCTAACGTAGACAAGACATTTTTTTTCAGATCCCACGAGTTGACCCAAACCTTGGTCAGCCCTGGGACCCTGAGTTTAATAAAAAGCAAGGCACAATATACCATTGTATTTCAAAGATGTTGAAATCAAAATATTTTCTGGGATCATAAAGTTGTGTATGTAAAATGATTCTCAAATGTTCAACCAAATTTAAGAACTATCGCTTCCGCACTTACAAAATGCACACCGCAATTAATCCCATCCCACAGTGCACACATGCCCATTGATTACATTGAATTCTCCAAACACAACTTCCAGGCTCCAAGCACCTCGTCGTCTGTCCCAATTCAATTGTCCCTGAAATTATTTATTTGGCCATTTCCCCTATTCTCCCCAAAAACCAGGGTCCCATTTTGTATTTCCCCAGCCTAATAACTTGGGATTTCCAGAAGTACCTTCAACTGTCAACTCATCCTTGTGTCTTAGGGTTAGAAGAGAAACCTAATAATATGGAACATTGAGCCACAACACTCATGGGTACCTCTCGAAGAGAAAAAGCATTTAAGAAGATTTATTACTTTGGAGCATTTTATTTAAGTCGGAGGGTGATCCTTCGCCAAGGAAAGTTCCCTTTCCGAAACTCAAAACTCCTTTCTCTTCTCTGGAATTGAAAACTAATGTTTGCCTGCAGACGATTTCCCAGGAAGGAATGAATGGAGAGACCTGCGAAATGCATCCTACCGTGCCGTGCCGAGTACATGAAATCCATGGACGGTAGTTTTATATGTAATGTGTCCGTCTTGTTCGTGCCGTGTCAACCCCCCTTTGTTCCACTGCACGACTTTATTGATTGTGGCGTCGCCGGGCGATTCTTATTTTAAAAGTACATGGGGGTCGGTCTGGGCTCGGCGGTGAACATGTGTTTTGAGGGCGANTTTTGAGGGCGACTGGTCATGAAAACTGATTTCGGGGTTAATTTGGAATTCAGGGCCTGCGTTTTTCTCCAGTTTCTAATGGAGAATATGAGTATGTGTTTTTCCTGGGAGGGAAATCATTATTATCCAGCTTCCAGCATATGAAAGTTTAGCTGAATAAGTGTTTTCCCCTACCAAATTCTCATTGTCCATCATATTAAACCTTTTGCAGGAAAGGACGCGCTTAATCTGTTTAGTGGAATAAAATGTGTGTAAACAAATTTGCTTCTAAAACTAACAAATTCAACCAAAATTATAAAGCTGCAAAAATATTTTGGGAACAAACATTAGAAACTAGGCGAATTTTCAAAATTACTTAAGGCGACAAAAAATATTTTTAAAAGTTGAAATATAATCAGCCGTTTTCTTGTTAAGATTTGCGTAGAGCACACCTTTTGATTCTAGATTTCCAATAAAGTTATTCATATGACATTTCAGCAGGGAATTACAAGCAACAAGCAAGCCTTGAATTGGAATAAGTGAATTTTCCACGACAAATGAAGTCACTCATAATTATTGTGAACCACAATACCGTAAAAATTTAACAATTAAAATCCCAAAAATTTCATATATTCTTTCTACTTCGTGCATGTGATTCTCTAAAAACACACAATCGCCGCCACCGATTTGGCATTTCACGCAACCACACCGACCCTTACATAAAATTCCAATCCTCAATTCAATTCAATCTCAGTCACTTCGGCCCCTCGTAAAAATCCCACCCACCCATTTTAAGGGCCTGATTGAAAATATTGACTTTCATTGTTTGAAGCCAAAGTTGTGTAACGGTAACTGGAATGCCAGGGAAGGCGGGTCGCCATGGCATCAGCAAATACGTACTGCTCTGAAAACAAAAATACGATCCAATCCATGGGATTCAGCCAAAGGATCTGATCGGTATTCAGGTGCGGACTGAAACTGGAGTTGGTTTGGCGGAAGTGGGCTCTTCTTTCTTTCACCGGAGGAACAATGAGGAAGACGAGAGGGAATTCCAGTGACAGACAGAACAGAATTGAAGCCACTACTACTATTTCCCATCTTGGGATGGAATTGCCATTTTGTGAAAACGGAAGCACGTGTGGATGGATGCGGACAAGACTCGTTTCTGTAATAGACTGTGTGTAAGTTTTCTCACTGCAAATAGAAAAAATCCTTTATACAGTTTAAAAATCAACCTATATATGATTTAAAATAAGAAAAATTGTTGATTTAGCAAATTCTAATGCTTAAACGGGAAAAAAACAATCGTGATGAGTGAAATTTTGAATGTTCCGCCAATATATGCTTGTTATGTGACTTGACTTGATTTTCAAAACTTAAAGAATTGAAATAAAATGTCATGTCATGTATAGAGCAATACTCAAACACCGATTCGAATTTCTTTGAATGGTTGTCATATTCCAATAAAGTTGTGCGGTGGGAAGCCTAAAAAAAAAGAATTTGCAATGCAATTTCTCTACAAGGAATTGACAGTCTTTCCCAGTACTTGGTTTCCTTTGAATATATATGAGCCTCCAATCCCCCCATGTTTTGGGGGCAAGCAAACATTTCCTGATACTCGTCCTGCAATGAAAATAGAAATGCAAAAGTCCCATGCTTCGCGTGGTCGTACTGTGCTATTTCTATTTCTTTGACAACTCAGGATTTGTCCGACTTGGTGGGAGTTTTCCAAAACAGCAAATCGAACGAAGTAGACCTCAAGCAAATATGTACTCAACAACAAATGCAATTTCGAAAAGACATTTTTATCGTCTCCTTCGCGCTCCCTAAACTGGAGCAAGAGGCAAGTTATCACAAAAGAATGTGAACAATTTACTTCAGTCAGTCCAGGTCACAGCAAACGTTGAATTCCAAACATAGACAAACGTCGTAAAATTCAGAGTGGGAAACTGCATGAGCTTTATCGTGTGGGATAGGATAGGGAATTGATTTAATGTCGTGTCGTGGTGGAGAATTGAGAGATTGGAGCATGAGTTGCGCAAAACTGGGATCAAAGGCTATTTTTTCAATTTTTTGCCACAAAATGTTATAAAATTTTAGCTCTAAAAGCACACCGTTGCACCTTTAATTTGCAATGTGTGCCTTTAATTCGTCAAATAATGGAAATTTGAGTGGGAAATCAAGCCTAGTATCAAAAACACTCGTAAAAACATAAATTCCAAAAAAGACCATCAATGCGCAAAAGTTATATCTTTCATGTAATTCCAAGTTGCTCTATTCAAAAACGTTTCAATAAAAATGTTAACATTAATTATAATAAAACCACAATTTGATTTGCAATTTTTATGTGGCGATCATGCGTAAATATTGTAAATCTTTCAAAAGTATTTTTCAAAACTCGCGTCTGCTCAATTTGTCGTTACCATTTTCAATCCAATACAAGTCACAATGAATCTAGACCTAGACGTAGTACCGACTACCAATTTCTTTGTAAACTCGATTTCCATGACAGAGTTTCGCACCCCCCATGCCATGGATACGGTCAAGTTCAAATTTAGTTTAGGATTTGCATTGATTACTTTTCCCATCCCAAAAATACCCATGGCTATTCTATTGAAAGACTCACTTCCATATGACAGAGTTTCGCACCCCCCATGCCATGGATACGGTCAAGTTCAAATTTAGTTTAGGATTTGCATTGATTACTTTTCCCATCCCAAAAATACCCATGGCTATTCTATTGAAAAACTCACTTCCTCCTTTCGTATTCCAATGAATGAATGGATTTGACTTTGGTTCCCATCAGATCCCTTGCTATTTCTTTGTACGTACGACGGACACTACGACGTTCCGTACAATACAGTGACCATGGCATAGCTTTCCTTGAGTCCTTATCTTGAGGCAAGGAAGAATTGAATCAAGTCCGGCTCGTTGATTACATTTCTATCGGTTTGTTTGGCTTTCCCCGGGTTGAATGGAAGTACGCTTGCGGTGGGAAATGGCAATGGCATGTGCGTGTGAAGATGGGAATTGACTTTGATCTGTGGAACTTCATCATGGCTTTCTCCGTGCTTTCACCATTGCCAAATTTCTAACAATGCCAGGCGACCATTCGCCTTGTATTTTTCTCCGCTTTATAAACATTAGTTCAAACTACCCGCCCTACGTACGTACGTACGTACGTGCGTGTGCTTCAACACTCATCCTTATTTGGTTTTCCCAGCCCTTAATCGAGCGGCCAAACTTAACGTATACGTACGTCTTGTCTGGGTGACACAAAGGGGGGAGAATCTGGTGGATTCAATTATCCATTTCCCAATCCAATCAACGCATTAGCCGTGACCGACCCCGGGAGTCCCACACACTTTATCTTTAAGTCGCAATTCCCTCTTTGTCATTTAAGATAATGTCAATGCGGGGTTTCCTTCTCTTTCGTCTTCGTGCTAAGTGCCAGGTCGTGGATTTCATGGAGTGCAGAGTGCGACCGGTAAATTAATTAAATCCTCAATTGGAACCCCCGTGATTTCTAGAAATTGTCGCGCCTTACCGCGGAATTTGAGTCTATATATATTCCGCCGCCGCTTATGTACGTACGCGTCGAACGTTAACTTGATATTTGATACGGGCATAGTACGTACGTGTGTCCGTCGTTTGTATGAAGTGTGAATGGCGTCTGTGTATTTTCGGATCAAATTTAATTAAGGAATTTGATATGTGGTTTTGTAAGTGGGAATAAAGTTAATGATACGGATGTGTGTGATGGGTGTTGGTTAACCGGAATTGCCCAAATCAAGAAATCCTGGGTTCTAGTGATTCCAAAGCACATGAGTGCATTTTGGGTTCAATTGTCCTCGTGTATGGTTTTGATGGTGAAAACATTTATCATTTCCCTGTCACAATTGCATGGAAATGGAATAATGGGTGAAAGTGAAATGGAATACCTGTCTACATCGGGTGCTATGCCATAATTCAAATTAAAGTTTACATTTGCATTTAATTGCAAATATTTAGGTAATTGACTTTACATTTACCAAAATCCTTGAGAATTGCAGATGAAGAAATGAGTGAAATGTGAGATCGAGGCGGGAAACGGCAGCAAAGCTTTCGCACATCAAATTCTCCGAGCAAAGTTAAGCGTTTACCCCTTGTTAAAGTGACGCTTGAAATATATGATCATATTATGAAACATCAGGCCTTGGGAATTCCTTGCCTGAACAAGGAATGCGATGGAAGCAGACGATTATAATTATGAGTACATTATTGCCACTCCGTTAAATTCACAGCTC
>JAAXYW010000997.1:0-26403 GCA_036851895.1 Orthonychiurus folsomi
GGCTCGAGACGTCTGAGGAGGGCTTCTAACTTAGCATATACTAAGGTAAGGTTACTAGGCAGTAATATACCCTTAAAAAGCGTGATGTCTGTCAATAGGGTTTGAACTCTCTGCCTGTAGGATAGGGACTCTTAATTGGTATTAGTAAGGAATCGGCGCATATAGTCAATGTGTGTATTCACACGACTAGAGCTCTACGCCGCAATGGATCTACGGGTCTAGACGGCAAGTCTGGAAGCTTGTGGGTACTTTATCCTCCTCCCT
This sequence comes from Orthonychiurus folsomi, assembly GCA_036851895.1. NCBI lineage: Eukaryota > Metazoa > Arthropoda > Collembola > Poduromorpha > Onychiuridae > Orthonychiurus > Orthonychiurus folsomi. The sequence continues at coordinate 265 of JAAXYW010000997.1, forward strand.
TACTTGGCTCTCAAAATACATACATACAGTTAAAACATTTCCAATTCGAAATTTCCATTGGAGACTAATTTTGTGGCGCCAAATTATATATTTAATTTAACCCTGATATATCACCAACACGTTTTGATATTTTTGACGATTTATTTAATCAATATGTTTCTGTTTAGTGGCGCGTTTGACTTTAGTTCAATTAGTGTGGTTTGTGGAATGATTTATTAATGCCACCAAAGTACATTCCTCTCAACAATACGAGCAAGTCACATTGAATCATCAGAGAGTGTCTCTGATTCCGATAACAGACAATATAAAATAATTTAGAACTAATTAGAACTATTGCCACAACAGATGTTTACAAGGAATAAGTATTATTTCTAGCATTGTAAATATAATCTTGCAATTTGGACTTAAATTTTGACAGACATGATTTAATATTTTTTACATCATTAGGCAAATTATTCCACGCTTTGATCGAACTTATTTTCATTGAATTAGCCAAAACCACTTTCTTATGTGGAATTACTTTTAAACCATTATGATGTGTGCGTGTTTGTGTGTACAGTACTATATACTTGTTGCTTTTATGTACTACTGAATGACAAAATGTACAATGGAAATGCTGTAGGTGGTTTTTACATCTCATGTGAACTTTAATATTTGAATTGCAGGTCCAGAGGGGAATTATGGGTGAGTGGAACGCAGCTATGCCAGACGATACAACTCCGATCAAACTGCTGCAGAATTTAAAGGCAAATATTGCTGCCACAATCGCGCTGACTGACGATTTTGCCGCTGCACTTGGACGGGGGAGAAACAAATCTCGCAGTGATTCTACTAGTGATTCGTTCTAGATTCAAATAGAGTTTATTTGTTATGATAGTCAATTAGTGCACTGCTTGATGTCGAGATATAGCTGTTTTAATCGTTTCTCGACATAATTGCCATCAAGTCTTCTGTGATTGCTGACATGCTTTAACTTCTAAATCTAATCTCTAAAAACTCTTTAAGGTTTTACCGAGAAAAGTTATTCAGTTGATAGTCAAAGGTCTTTTAAATAATAGTAATTCATATGTGGGGGTAACACGTAAACGGAAAGAATTCCAGCCATATGACAAGTTTCATATATACCTATATCTATATCTTTCATATATAAATATATATATTCTACTTATTTTCTTCTGCATGTTGTCTGAATATGCTATGCTTCATACCTTACCGCAGCAACAGGTACCCGTGAAATTTCGAATCTCAACTCTAGTCTATGTACCTATAGACATTATACATTGCATTGTTTTAAAACGCTAAAACCTTTGAATTTTTTTTAAAATATCAATAAAGAATTTATGGTGAAAATTGTGAACTTTTTTGCGCTGTCGAACTGATGTTTATAGTCAGAATCACTCGGGTTGTTCAAATAAATTCCTAAATGTGTAATAGTTCTACATTGGCATTACTTAAATATTTCAATTCGCACCACAATAATACACACAGCACCGCACCGGTGTGGTGTCAATAGATTCAAAGAATACTAAAACGCAAGCCTATCATTTATTATTACCAGTTTTTAGCAACCTCTGAATTCAAATACACACTGCACACTATCGAATGTCGAATTATGTAACATCTTTCGACTCAGCAACTCTTTTGGTTCCGGAATGATTAACTCTACATACTCCTCCGTATTCCCTCATTATTGTTCAATGTTCAAAAGTAAGCGTAAGCCGCTCATGAGAAAATTGGCAATAAAATTTTGAATTTCATAAGATGTGCAAAGCAAACTGTGTGTGTGGGTGCATTCATTTTACTCATGCCTTCCCTTCCCGCCGTGGCGTAGTAAAAGCCGGCACAAAAATAAACCGAAGAGCTGAGGGGGAAACCATTAGAAAACGCGGGAAGTTTTGATTGGCCAGACGAAGAGCGATAGCTTCTTTTGAATTTTAAAAGGAGATTGAGATTCGTCATCAACTTTAACCGGTACAGTTTTCAATTGCTTCAACTGACTGGGCTTACGTGGCATTTGCATAGACTGAACACTCCACTGAGTCAACCCGCCACCCCGCTACCCGCAACGCACCGTAAACCCGACCTGAGAAGAAGGGGGTGTGAATCTTATTCCCCGAGACTCGGATTCCACCCACCACCCGCACCCTGGTCAGCCGTCTTCCCAGTTCCATCCACCCGCCCTTCAACAATTGAGAAAAGTAAAGTGAGAGTTGCATGATTTCCATTCCACTACCCTATCCAGCAACTCCTTGGCTTGATTTATTTTCAGTTTTCGCCTGCTTTTGCATTTCTCCTTAACCTTCATTAGTGACCGGCGTTTGTGTGTAATCATGTCTGATGAACGTGTTCACGGGCGATTTCAACGATTTGCGGGTTATGGACGGAAGCGGTTAGAAACAACCAGTTAGCTAGCATAGAAGCTCAACTGGTGAAGGCATGGTGTCTAATTATTTATTGGTTTAGGTGGCGGAGATTCTGACACTTTTACTTTTTAACCTATCACTTAGATTTCACGCTTAACTGGTTCATGTTCTGCATGCTAATTTATTACGGACAAGATTGGGCGATGACAAACAATCATGCACTAATGCCTTTCATCAGTTGATCTAAGTAGTTGTAGTTTAATTTAATCCTAATTTAACACACGATTGTTCTTATGTTTCTAATTCAATTAGTATTTTATGCTTAATTTTATGCTCCGTGTCTGACCTAAGTTTGGATATACGTGCGTGCATCCATAGATGTATGGCATTGCTAATGAATTTATTCAATGTTTAGCTGAATTTGGAATTGTTTGCTGTTTCTCAGAAAGAGAATGGATCCTTATTACCGGGCTCAGAGTCAGGGGCGTGACCAGGGTCGTGACCAGGGTCGTGATAGCCGTGATCAGGGTTACGCACAGCATGGCAGCAGTCGCCATCGGTATGGGTCACACGAGCGCGAACAAGGCTATGTGGGGTCAGGCGGCGTCCGAGAACCACGTCAGATACTGCACGCTACTAGACGTGACCAGGCCCCCCGCGGACGTGGCAGCTCTTCCAGGCATCCACCCGTGAACAACGCCATGCCTCATAATTGGAGTTATGATCAAGCTCTCGAAAGACCAACGGGTCATGGCGAAAGACATCAAGCTCCGAGACATCCGAATTATTCAACACAAAGAGAAAGAGACCCAAATTTTGAATACCCTGGTGTAGGTCGAGGCAGACGGTGAGTTGACGAGCTAATTAATCTAGTCCATAGCGTGTGCCCGAACTTTATATTAGGCTTTCATTGTGTTGCTATCTATTATTTTGTCTATTTTAGAAGAATGGAAGCGGGCCCAGGAGACGACAATTATGCGGTTGTTAGGCCGAGATATGCTACGACGAATGACGCGCAAGGAATGATTCGCCCTCCACCTGGCATGTATCCTCCAGGCATGCTCAAATAGTCAATTATAAACTACTTCCCATTTTCATTGTGGCCATTAGATTTAAAATGTTTGTTCCAACTAGACCTTGATATCTTTATCTTATAGAGTTGATTTCTTCACCACCACCACCACCACTACCACCTAGCCCCCCTCCTCCTGCGCCACCAGTACCTGGTCCGTCTTTCAGAGATCATTATTATGGGTGAGAGGTTTAACCTCGAAGAGAGAATATTTCCTTTTGAATAAAGATTGCTGTTCGTTAATATTAATGCCAATTTTTTTCAAACAGGTCCTCCGTACTACCTCCTGACAGCCAACTACACCCAATTCTGCAGAGCAGACGCGCTCTGCCTCAGTTAGCAAGAGTTACAAAGCCTGTTAATGACTGTGAGGTTATCGTCATAGGAAATGCTCAACGGTAGCAACGCTTTAATACATGAGCATAATTATTAAAAAACGACACGTACCGTAAATCGGAGTTTATTTTTAGGGCTTACGCTGAGAAGATAGAGAATCATATCAAGTCTATGGGATTGCGCACGGATATGATATTCCCTACTGCCCCACTGAAAGTCAGCAAATTTGCCGAGGACCTTGCTATACTTGGGGTATTGTTTGCTGTTTTTGTTAGAGCGGACAATGAGGCTCATTGCAGTATAAGTATTCATGTGCTCAAGGGCGTTCAAAAGCCGGAAGGTATGTAACATGCCGCTTTTTCATATATAGATAGATAATTTCTTTATTACGGTAAATCTTTTTCTAATCGTGGTCTTCATTTGATATTACAGAGCACAGAAATATGCCATTACAAGCAGCTTATGACTTGATCAAAGATCGATTTGCTGTGCTCAAACGGTTGGAACTAGATGAAATTCCCGAAAATATTAAGAAATCCCTTGACTTGATTAATACATGCAATTTCTTGACTGATATGGAATATCAGGATGTCATTAAGTTTATCCAAGACCGTTGGCAAGCTCAGCGGTACGTAGAAAACAGGAATGAGTTTGATCTGGGTATGGTATTTTGATTATCAAGGACAGGCCATATAGAATGGCTCTGGCGTTGGCTGGCGTTGGCTGGCGTTGCTACCCTTTAAGTGCTAAAATGCAAGTTGCATAAGTTCTTTTATATCACAGGGACAGGGATTTCGACGAGGGAAGAGCTGCGAATGAAAATACTTGAAGTTCTAGGGTTTAAAAATACACCTGAGATGCAGCGACTTAGGCCGAAGAATAGTTCTCAAACCCACAAATTCTCAATCTCATGCCCAACAACGTTCACTTATGGTAGGTAACTAATATTAAGCCGATAATTAAGATTGGATGACCATTCTGGTAGTGTTGAATTACATTTGCTCATTTGGTTATTGCAGGATTATGGACATGGAGCGCAAGCCTCTACTAGTGCTAGTACTATCCGTGGTCCCATTAACCCTGGTTTCTACTAATGTGCATCTCCGAATACCTCTAGAATAAAAGTAAATGTTGAAAGTTTATTTAGCTAAGGATAGCATTTCTATATATTTCTTGCGAAAGACGCAATGTGATTTAATTTAGAATCTTAATTCCAGTTATTATAATTTGATGATAAAGTAATGAAAACATATTTACCTTAATATTTAATGTTTCAAGGTTGCTTGCTTCTTGCTTCCCCTTTGTAAAGAAATAGTATAAAAATGATGTTAAATTTTATATTCGACTGTCGGAGAGTAATTTTCCTGTTAACATTGTGACCGGCTGTACCGTACCATGGATGATTGATTAGCATTAATCGGAGATTAAAATGCAGTAGGTACACGAACATATAGTTTACTTCGCTAAAATATTTAGTTGGCGACATTTAATCCACGTTGATGACGTTGGTACGAGCATTCGTATATAAATCATTTTTGTCTTCAAACAATAGATAATAAATGCGAGCTGTATGCTTTGTGTTTGGCCTTGCTTGAACCCAAAGTCTGTACAATATAACTGATCGAACTGAATAACTAATATCAAAGGAGCAAACTGTACAGATAAACACGTGTCTTATTATTTAAGCCTGATAAAACGCGAGAGTGGATCAGAGGGATTTATTTTTTGTACTCGCTTGGACGGTGCCATTTCCATCTTTTTCTCCTGATCAGTTTCGCGAATTGCCCGTAGATTTAATTCGGTTTGTAGGTTTTGTTTAAGCTTTGGTAATTTCGCTGTTTTTCGTTTCATTCGGTGAGCGATGTTAACATCAGCTTTTTTAACGTATTTGGGCTTTTGCTCCAAATTCGCTTGTAATGTGTCAGTATCAACTTCACCTAGAAGGTTGTTGTCCATAGAGATTAGCTCCGGCTGAATCTAAAGAACAAAATTTAATCAGAACATAGTTGAAAGATGTTGTCCACAAGTCTGTGAACAATCAATACTCCTTTAATTCCAAGATGGTTTATCTACCAAGACATCCCTCCTAAGTCCTAACCCACACCTTCTATCCCAAGTGGGTCTCTACTATTCGCCACCATCATCAAAAAGGAACATGTTGTGTTGACATTTTATGAAAAGTTGCATGCACTCATGAAAAAACTTTTATTAGTTGACCATCCGAAAATGCAAGTCTCAATTAACCGTAAATTAGTTAATCGTGACTAATTAGTTGGTCAGCCCTCAACACAGCACACCTTTAAAACTTGGTGGTTGGAGGACATCACTCACAACTTTCATTGAAGAAAAATGCCTGGCGATTTAAACACTGCTAGCTTCTGCACTCAAACGTGCTTTGGAAAAAGTCAAAACACCAATACTTGAACTCAAATCCAAATTCTCTAGTTTCCTACAAATATCAAAACCTACACCTACCTAAAGCTAAGTGGTGCAGGCTGCATTAGACTAAAAGGAAACACAAAATCATTACCTTCTCTAGGAGAGCCTTAACCTCAGCTTCCTTCCTCTGTTGTTTTGTTTGGAATGGATTTCTTTCCAGTGCATCAAAGTTAGCCTCTCCGGAGCCTTTAAATAAACATACAAGTGTCAACAACAAAGTCTAATTTATGCGCTACTCTACTATAACATGAAAGCATGCAGCTTACCAGGAACAATGACTGAATCAAACCCACGATGAGTCCCAATGCCTAAAATATCCTCGAATGGGCAAAACTGAGTGCTGCTGATAACTCCGTGGCTTATGTGTCGTAAATAGGGTTTTTGCTTTTGTCCAATTTCAGAAAATATCTGCAAAGCATTGCATTACAGTTAACATTAGCTAAAAATACCCTCTATATAATGAATTTCCTCTCTAATAAAGAACAAAACTGTGTTAGCCCTTTGCTAATCAATGCTGGCACTTCTCGTCTTATATTATTCGACACGTTAAAAATGCACTGACTGTTGCAATTACACAAATAGTACAAATCAGGTAATGATGAATACCACTAATGTTATATCAAGCTCTACATAAGTAAGACACTTTCTCTATTAGGGACATATTTGCCCAGTCCCCCGCAGCCCACTGCAGAGGATAGTAGAAGCTTACGAATGCTTACCATTGCACGATTCCCAGTGGAGAAGGATAGTAAGCCTCTTTGACTGAAACTCAGTGAAGAGGCTGCTCCAATTTTTACGGAAGACAATGGTGTGAAACTATTTCTCAAATCCCAAATACGGAGTGTCCCATCCATGGCAGCAGATGCCATCAACCTATTTCAAAAGAACTGAGTAACCTGATTTGTAACACGTAAAACTAAAATTATGAATGCTGTGGACGGACTTTGTATAGGTAATACAAATATTAGTAACAACAAACCTTCCGACACTGTCTACAGCTAAGGCCGACACTGGCGAGGCATGGCAAAGAACAGAAGCTAAACACTTCTTTACTGAAGGAGACCAAAGGGTAACGGTTCCGTTCGTGTATCCGATATGTGTTACCGCATTTGCTGGATTTGTCGTGAGTACTCCAAGGGCTCCACCTCGAGTTCCAAACTGTGCGACTATTTTACCAACTGATACGTCCACCCAACTTAGGAATCCTATTTGTTGCGAATCAAACAAATAATAATCACAACTCAAAACCGATATTCACAATTTCCACAAACCTGATTCATGGCCGCCAACCAATAGGAAATGGTAAGGAAGAAAATCAAGAGACATTATGCGATCCAACTTCTTTAGGCAATGAATTTCAATGCCCTGATTATCATAAATGTATGTCCACTGCTTTTGTGCAACCGCAAACAGCATTTCATTGTGTAGCCATCTGAAATTATGCATAGGTAGTAAGTATCAATAAATCTAGGAATATATTAAGCACAAATTCATTACCTGACGTCGTGCACGCTTTCCATAACATTAAATTCACACATAAGTTTTTTAGACATCCAGTCAAAGGCGGCGATATGACCCCTCCTGCCGCCAAGGACGAGTTGCCTACCGTTAAGAGTGTAGTTCAATTTGTACGGTGCAAATTGTTCTAAATTCAAATTGAATCCTTTCGTGGCCGATGCAAAATCGACTTGCTTGACAATGTCGCATTGCCTTAACTGTAACGTTGTTTCCCCATCTCCTACTTCAATTCCACTTTTGAACAAAATAACCATATTAAATTATTAATGCCAAAAGACTCAAGTAAAAAAAATGTCATTTAAAATACCCCGGTTGCTCCAATAGCAAAAGCTCTGCTCTTGCAGCGTGGTCCAATCCAAGTTTAATTTTTTCATCTCGTCGAATAATTTTATCTCTTCTGATTTTAGTTTGAATATGTTGATCAGATGGGTCTATGTTGAGCCCCGCACCCCTTGAATACTTCTTTAACGTATCTTTCGGGATGGTTGGAGGATTTGCAAATTCGTCTGGGCCCAAGTCTTCTCGGCGCTTTTTCTTCCCTTTACTTTTTCTGCGTTTCATGCCGGCTTTTCTTGTAGTTGTGGCAATGACAGTCTTAATTTTAGTGCCTGGAGATTTCTGTATTGTCCTTATAGCTTCATTTTATCCTTTTTATATTTGAGCTTCTGGGCGTGGGTTGCTCCTCTTCTGATTCCTCTGCATCAAAATAACGTTTCGCTATTTTCCCCATCTTCAGAAGCACTTAACTAGCAGTATTTCAAATATTAAATATAAGCCGAAATATTCCTAAAACAGTTCTCAACAATAAAAGTCAAAGTGGAAAGATGCTGCTGCCCTTTACACAAAAGAACCACCACATTACAAAGGTTTGCATCGTGGTAACTTTTAAACTGGTGCTCTTTCCCGGCATGCCCATAGCTCAAATCTTGCGTTGCCCCAGTTGTGAAATACTGGACGGAGCAACACGGAAGTTGAAAGTTTGACCAAATATCTGATAAAAGCTGAACACATAATGTCACGCTGCATCCTAATTAATTATAATATTACTTTAGGCATACGTTACTTGTTTGATACACCTTAAACTAAGATTGAATTTCCATTTTCGAGATTTTTTAGAATTTAATCTGCTGAGCGTGTGGCATGTGTGAGACTAGTGCGGGAATTCTTCATTCAAAAGTCTTCTCTTCGGAATCGGAGAAATTCAAATTTTAGTCAGCGGTTGTTCTGACCGATCCTGCTCTTGATTTCGTCGTTTTGATAGTAAGTATCTTCGGTATTTAATCCGTTTTGTTCCACCATGACCGTTGAATTGGACGGTAAAAAATCGGCCACCTTTCCTCGTCATCCAATTTGGGATTTAATCCATTAGTTAACACAGTCAATTCACAGTTTAAATTTTGTTATAGCCCACTACTGACTAAACCCTGGTTTTTGGGCTCAGCCAGAAGTTTTCAGTCCAGATTGTTCAGCGGAAATTGATAATAATGGGTGAGGGTTTACCGATTGGCGGGGAGAAGCAGAAATTAATCGACGAACTGCTGAGTTCAATTCCTATTGGTGAGTAAAGTTTTCTTCCCCGTTAATTTTTTTGCATCACTGTTGCATTCATAATAGTAGTGTTTACTTCAAACACAGACATCCTTATTCTTAAATTTTTTTCACTACACAGTTGTCATTGATGAAGAGGGACAGGTCATTTAAATACATTTTGATTGAGGTATACAATGACAATAACACCCCATTGACATTTGTACGTGGCTTTGAGAGGCACGAATATCATGGTAAGCTGTTCAGTTTTATTTGAGAACGTATTCTACATTGATTGTTCCAGCCTTGAGCTAAATATTTTTTGCAAGTCTGTATCTAATAATCTAATCAAAGAAGAAGCGACTTGTAAATCGTGAACCTACCAACATACATTATTGCATGTACCCATTACTCAATTTGGACTCCATTGATAACCAGGATTTAGTTGGGTGTGAATTTGTTTGCAGCTGATATTTTGGATGATTTCGTTGAAAAGATCACAGCATTAAACAGAAAGCACTCTCTTGACATCAAGTACAAATGTGTGGGGGGCGGACGTATTGACCACCAAGCTGAAACCATTTTGATATACGGTTATAGCCAGGTATTTGTTCTAAAGCATTTAGTCATCTTACCGTTGGTAATTGAATTGTTTTTTTTGCCGTTTTAGGGTTTTGGTAGAGCCAATCACGCTCTTGCAGCATACCTGGTGCAGAAAGAGTTTGAAAGCAAGAAGGTAACCTGGAAAAATGATGGATATTGATTATCTGCAAAAGATGTTGAGACTACGATTGAATATTTTGTGTTATGAATTATTGGCTGGCGATCTCCGGTTTGTAATAATAATTGGATTTAGTAATAAATGAACAAGTTGTTATTCAAATCTGCAAGTCATCGGCTTACAACTATCCTAAACATTTTCAGTTTGGAAAATATAACGCCAGGGGAAACTACGTTGTTGCCAATTTCAGAAATGCTGGAGAAGTAATGGTACAAATACAAAAAGCTACGACCGTGTGTAGTTGTATTTTTTTCAGCGCAGACATATATAACAAAGACAGCTGGGATCAATGATGGTGGGAGTAGTCAAATTCCTGAACAGAATTTCAACGCGTAGAGAAGGCGGGGATGATGTAGGGCAGGTACACAAAATTGTGAGCGAGACAACAAACTATGTCAATCAATTTTTTACAGCAGAGCTTCGCATAATTACAGCAGCGCTGAAGGGTAAGGCGCTATACCCTGTTGCGTGTTATTGGTGCAGCACAATTAGCCAGTTGATCTTTGAATGAGATATATTATTATTACAAGATCATAATTATTTCCAACTTGGAAATAGAAGAACAAAGTAGGTAACATTTATTGGCATGGATTTCTCCTGTTGACGATATATAGTACAGTCAAAGCTCCACAATAGGGACTATTTAGGACCCAACCAATTCGTCCTTATTAGAGAAAAGTCCGTATGATAGAATGGACAAATATTTTCAAGTCAAATTATAATTTCAGGCAATTTCTGTGATAATTTCTAACTTTTCTTGCAATGTAATAGCCTTTCGTTTAATGCCTCGCTGTGCCATGATGTAGGACACTGAATGAGCCATGGCTTGTCACTAGTATAATTTTTTGATCCAAAATTAAATTTACGGTGCATGTGCCTTCTGACACGATAAGAGAAAGGTGATTTGGCAGGTAAATTACTCAAAAGTCCCTACAGTAGAGCTTTTATTCAATTCGGGACCGACAGAATTGGTCCGTAATATGGAATGTTCCCTCTTATAGAGTTCCCTATTAGAGAGCAAATTTTAACGTTATGGGCATGGAATTCCGTTCCTTTCAAAACCGTCAGACTTAGGGAATAATCTCTATTATAGAGGTACTTCTTATGGAGCTTTGACTGTAGCTTGATTTGCTACTCATTGGTGTCTTCCACTAATATAATTGCAACACAAGATGTTTCTTTCACACAATGATATAATAAGGGATTAAAGATAAGACTAGGGTAAGGCCACAATATGTAGCACAATAAAGTGGTGCGGGCTGATAGCTAGTCATCCAGTCAAATTGTGCATTGCGGTTATTCTCGTCAATTGCTGGTTGTAGCAAACATTCACCAACCAGTGCAGTGGTGCAAGTAAATACCAGAATGTTCTTACAAAAAGTAATTCAAGCTTTGCGTTCAACAAAAATTAAATTTACTAATTTGCATTTCATTTCAGTTGTGATTCATTGCGCAATAAGTGTCGCAGTCGTAGCAGTGGCTAAACCTTGCATTTTTAATTTGCGTCGTCGTCGAGACAGCCTTAAAGCAATTATTGCTTAACCTTTTGTTTTTTACGCTCATGCGTGACAGCAGTAATTTGCATGATATACTGCGTACATCTACCGAAACTTGGTATCGAATTACATGGAAGGCATTTAGCTTTGCCATTAATAAGAATGCTCATCTTCATCTGGAAGCTATGAATCCTTCCGTGGGATTACTTGACAACAACAACAAAAGAAATGATACAAAAGGAGCCTTCGTCATATGCCGCCCGTGCTTCTCCGTTTCAATCGTGGGAAGATATTCGCAGTTGATTTGGACATTTATTCCGCCTTGAATGGCTGGCTCTACCTGATCTCGACGTCGTCGGCAGGGTGCATATGGGTGGTATCTTTTATGTATCGCATTGCTGAACCTCGACTACTTAAGTGAATGATACTTACCAGGGAATACTTGCATGTACGCACTGAATGCATTTGTAGATATTAACGAGTAATATTAGCAAAACTTTCAAGTTTGAGTCTGTGGCTGCGCTGCATGGGTTGTGGAAGTCGACTGCATCACACCGCCGTCTCTCATGATCATATATGGACATCTTCGCCAAAATGACTAAATGGTTGGATAAAAAAGAGATCCGATTAAAGCAAGTCAGTTTGGCCCTTTGGTCACTCTTCATTTGCTTTTGCATCCCAAGAGTACCACTACAGTTTTCGCTCTCGTGGGAAAATTGTCTTTTGAAGTCAACACGTCTGAACTAGACAACATAACCTAGCAATAAGACGATTCAACAAAATCTAAAGTACTCTACTGAGAGTTTGTTTATTAGTTATTTTTGAAAAATGGCTGCTGAAGTTGACAGGATTTCCCAATTATTTAAAAACGTTAACGTTGGTGCTCCACGTCGTGGAAGTGACTCCAATAAAAATACATTCCATTTGGGACCAAAGGAAATACATCCACATGCGCATACTGGAATTGGAGGAAATACAAGTTCCCTGTCAGGGCGTGAAGGTTCTCCTGCAAGAAACTGTCAGCTCCATGTTCCCCCTGGCATTTCCAATGAACGTAGAGGATCAACCGGAAATATTCCATGGCGCAAAGGCTCTTCTCCGACCCCACCTTCCCTGATTCATCAGCAGCATTTAATGTCTGGACCAAATATGAATCGAAGAGGATCCACACCTGGGGATGTACTTATGTTTCCCAGGAAGGACTCCAGAAAATTTTCACAGGATTCTATTGATTTGAATGAACCGACGACGAAGCATTGGGACCCGGAAGACGTCATTATTGAGGAAGAGGTAAGACATTGTTCCATTTTTATTTTATTTGATTGTATTGGTGGCCGAGAATAGTTAATTGTTTACAGCCAAAACATTTTTATTTTTGACATTGTTTTTGCAAAAGTCACATGAATTCATGCAATTGCTGCAAAGTTGCAGTGATTTACACTTTATATTACAATTCATACTTACAGCTCAACTCTTAGGTAAAGGCTTAAAATTAGGATCCAAGAATCGTGGAATTTAAATAAATTATAGAAGGCTTATATAATAATCTTAATTAATCTTACATAATTGCGCGTGTTCATGTTGCATATAGTCACACCAACTGAGATTTATGATTCGATTATCTCGTACCCGTCTGCAGATTGAACATCTTATTTGTCGCCCACTCTTAACGCTAAGATTGCCAACATATTATGCCAACTTTAAGTTTACATAAGCTGTTAAATGTAACAAACTGCAAATTATGTGTTAGGTTGTGAATATCAAGTTGCATTTTTACAACTTCATCTCGTCAGATAATAATTGAAGTTGAATAAAATTACCGGCTGAGCCCCTTAATTGAATTGTATAACAAGGATAAGCTTTTATGGCGTGAAGATATTCCAATTCCAGCCCGTTTGATTAAACTCTTATGCTTGTATTTAAATCAGTTTTTAACCTTGAGTAGCATTCCACACAAATTTTAGAATTTGAAGGTGTGCAAGCACAAGTGGAATGCTTAAAAATAAATGAGCCAGTAATGTCGCATGCTCAGCAGTAGTAAAGAGTTAGTACGTTGCACGTAGTAATACAGTCTGTAATATGAATATTTTTGTGGGGATGCCGGATGCCAGGGTAGAAACATCTAAACCTGAGCATAGAAAGTGCAATTCCAGCATTCATTTTCCAGCTACTCCCAAATCCACGACCTCATAGATCACAATGAATAAGAGTAAAATACTATAGATGTCCCATTTATAATACCGTCAAATTTTTCGTAACATTGTAAAGCTAATTTTATCCCTTCGTCATTTGAATTTTTAATCTGCAAGCTTCGCATTGTGTGCATAGTTCTCCAGTATGCAAATTATAAAATCTATATTGCCCATCTGGCTGAGTTATTCTGGTTTATTGTAAAAAATTACATTTACCCAACGTCATCCTCTTCCTGACCGGAGTATGCCCATTTATGACTACGCATGTGGTCATCCTTTCCGTCTGCATTATTTCAATTACCATTTCAACACCAACTGTCAGCTTCTTAGATCTTGGAAATGGTTGTGCACGCAAGTAATTTTAATTTTAGGCATGATTGATAGCATTCTGCGTTGGAGGAGCATGAAATAATCCACATATATACTAGGTATATGTGCATTTTTTACTATAACATAATTTTAATAGCCGATCAAAGCATTTAAGCAGGACACGCACAGAATTACGCTCAACGTAATTCATACAATTCATGTTTTAAAATGCCTAATCACAACATTTGTGTATAAATTTTGTAAAACGCATGTCCGTGCTCCGAGTGGATGCTTTCATTTTACTTTGCAAGTAAGGCTTAAATGTGAACCCTTGTATACTTACATGCAAATTTGGAATTTGTAAATCCTTTTTGAGTCACCTGCTTGAAATCCTACAAATGATTGCGACTTTGCAGTTAAAAGTAACTAGAAGTAGTAAAGTTGGACAATTATAAATAAGCAATTACCAAATTTCTTTAATTTCAACATGAATGTAATCGTGTACGGGTGATTACTCTGATGTGGTAAATCCGGAAAAGTTAATAAGCATGGATTAAACACAGAGTTCATCATATTATGGCGTAAAGGATTTGAGAGTACGTTACGTGACTGGTTAGTGCAGGCAGGATAAGACGCCCACATTCGGCGTGTACGTTAAATTTTTAGTGCTTGTCAAGTTTACCGAAGATGAGCTCGGTATTTTTTACCACCTCCACAAAACAGGCTCCGAATCATTGCAAAAATAAGTGGAGACTATTAAAAATTGTGGCACTCCATATTTGGTTATTCGTGTACCATTACTATTACCATTCATATGCGAGGTTGTCCATCATTTGCTATGGGTTTACAATTTCCTGGAACTCTGTTATTACATGACTTGCTCTGTAAACTATAAAATTATGTATAGCCGCAGCTGCGAATTTCTCTTATTTATATTTAGTTTGAGTTTGACACTCATGAACCATGACCCTATGAATTGTTCTAAAACTTTGCAGCCCACCTTGAATTATAATAGCATTGGCGGTGGCGGTGATATTGCATTTTAACCTCGCATTTCTCAGAATTTATTGCAATTGAATGTCGCACTATTTATTTCATCTGCATTAATTTGCTTAATGCAACCTCATGGTAGGATCGTAGAAAACAATGAAAATGGCAATGCGCGTTCATTGAATACTATTGTGGGTTCAACCTCGGAAAACGCTTGCGCTAATTACAAACTTAGAGAAAACCTATTCCGAGAAGGAAGTTCCGTGCAAAATTCATGCATCGATGTGTCCCAAATTACACTTTAATGTGGGTGGCTGAGTTGTTTCGTCACATCGGGATGCTCGACTTAAAATATGAATTTCCATTTTTTAAAAACTTCTAAATGCTAAGCTAATGATGTACGTTTGTGTGCAACTTCCTTCAAATTAAAATGCATGAACTTTCTTAGACCCGACATCAGTTGCACAAGATGCATGGGATTACCGTAAGTGAACGGAATTTAACTCGAGTTATCTCCGGTAATTAAATCTAGCAGCACAGCATATGCGTGCTTTAGTTACTACAACCCACATAACATCCTACATGTTTATAAAAACCCACATGGGCTTACGTCGTAATCAGTTAAATCTAACATGCAAACAAACACTAAGATATGGTTCAAAGCAAGTCTTGTGTAGAACTCCTTTGTTCAAAACTCAAATTACTACCTCGGCCACTTTACCATGCACGCAAATGCCCGAACTCATTTGCTGCACCTGGTTTGAGAGTTTTATTAACCATGTAATGCCATTGGAAACAGAATGCATTTTTGGAACCCCATTAATTCGGTCATAAACGTAAATTTGGGGTTTGGCGTGCAAGTATCATGTCGTATGCACATGCAATTAAAGTTGGGATTTGACTAACCAGCACCAAAGCATAACTGAATCCGGAATATTTATTAAACAGTCTTTAGTAATTAGCATGACAGTCAAAAAGGACGGTGGACAGGATACCATCCTTAAACAGCATTTAACGTCGAACAAAGTTCAAGGTGCGTAATGCGCAATTATTGACTTGTATTAATTTCCTCACATCACGATGAATGGAGAAAGCGTAGGTGTCCCTCATATTCCGTATATGTTACATTTGCACTCACTCAAATAATGTCGAGTGACCACACCAACCATCCACAATATTGCTACAAAAAACATAAAGGGAGGAAAACAAATAGGCTGACTCAGACGTGGCTGCTGGCACGAGCATACTGGTTGTCAATTAAGTGTGAAATCATTTGTTATGATTTGCAAATCTGAATTACAAGGACATACAAAGTAGGAAAACAACAGGGGTTTCCCATTAATGATGGATAGCTTATAAGCTATTGTTGTCCAAGAACTCAAATTGCCATTGCCATACTATCATCTGGGTAACTTTAACTTTACACTGACGTGCGTATTCCATAGCGTACCACGGCTTAATTCCATGTACACGAGTTCCGTGTGCGAGAAAGTTCCATTTGTTTATTAATAATTTTGAGTCACATGAAACTTTAGAAATCTATTCCCTTTTTGCATGGTTTGACGTTTTAGCCCTTTTCCCAGGCTAAAGATTAGCACCCAAGTTTAGCCAACGGGAATCTCGATCAATAAATAGGCATGTTTTTTGATAAATGGCATAGTAAATTGCACATTTATGTTTATTACCTGCAGCAGCAACTATTATTGGATTGGGCCGGTTAGGATCAGTGGACTTAAAATTAAGCCTTTTCTTGTCATTGCATTGTTGCGGCCAACTGCATCATTCTTCTGACCGTCATACATTTTTTTCATTGTTTCTCGTGCTAAGGAGAAGATGATCTGTGACAAGACAATTACCGTCTTCGTAGTTGGGCTTTATCCCCATGCTCATGTTGTCCTCATCAGCAGCAGCTTCTTCGACTTGCAAACGAGGGACGCGAAGGATTGGCCTCAACAACAACGTGGTCGTGGACTCTGCGAAAGATGCTTTTTTTACTTGACGCCTGACACACATTCTTGCAAAGCGTGAGGCGAACACGCTACATGTTATAAGGGATAGGACTCTATAAACCAGTGCTTTCTTACCATCATTTCTCTCTGTGATGAGAAGGAATCTTTTTAAATGTACCAAGTTCTGCGGAACCGAGAAGATAAGAAAAGCTTGGGGGGAGCAGTTTAAGTCCATGGCGAATTTGAGCTCATTTGACTCAGCGGAGTTTTAGCCTGTCTGTCGTGACAAAGCAGTCTGTCAGTCGTTCCACTGGCCTGTCTCAGTACCCACTGTCACAAATCCCATCATCATTTCCTAAATTCAATTCCGAAAATTTTTTTGTTTCCAAATCAACGCACCGGGACAGCCGCAATCAAAGTCAAAGCAATTGAAGAAATTATCCTTGGTTTATACTTTCCTTTCTTAACCGTCAAAGGGTGATGCGGGATGGGAATGAGTAAGAAATTATATCTGCGTGAAGTTTAACGGCAAGGGGTTTTGTGTTTGGATAAGTTGATTCAACAAATATTTTATTTGTTCACCCAAACAATGATGACCAGAACGCCGAGACATTCCTCAGTGTGTGGCACTGGAGGTCCAACTCATCAGTCCAGAAATAAGTGCCAGTTGCAAGCCAGAAGTGGAAGTGGTGTCAAGTTACCATTACCTCCGGCAACTGTCCTTTGGTCCGGCCTCGACCCTGTAACTGGCCGGACAGTTTTACTCCAACAGCATCAACAACCGCCGAGGCAATTCCCTTCAGGGAAAAAGTATATGAATGGATTTGGGGTCAGACTTCACTTCCCAGGCCCTGTTCCTCCACCACTTGCCAAGCAGTCGGATTCTGGAAGCGTGCTTCAGTTACATCCGTCTACAAGGGGATTCTGTTTGAACAACAAGTGTTGTAATTGTTGCTATTATTGTTGTTGTGATGGAAGTGTTGGAGGTGGGCGTCCACCGAAATTAAAATCCGCTCCTCAAATTCTAACCCATATTAATCCGAATAACAAGACTCGCAGGAGGAGATCTCGTTCACATGATAAAATTGGATTCCATAAGGATTTTGAACTGAAGAAACTCATGGCCGTATGAAACATATTCATTACATTATAGATTTATGTCGATCCTGATAAATGGGAGCATTTAAGGCCATTATCTTGCTCAGTAGGCTTCTGCGACAAATCTTTGATATGTCATACAGCCATTTCTGTGTCAGAGATCCCATCACTTGAGATCTCTCAGCATTAAAGTCTGTCAATCATTTTAGTATACATAAAGGAAATGTGTTTAGCTACTTGAATCAAGGAGTAGTTCTGCATTTGGAAAGGTATAGTGAAAGGCGCAAATTGCACTTGACAGCAATATTACAATATGCCCAAATTTTAACTATAACCTAGCACAGTAGCCTGTTGAAAAGCAAATAGTTTGAATCTACATCAACAAGACAGACTTCCATGGTAATTAGAGCAAGTGCTTGCGACAAGACAGAATAATGAGCATTTTTTGTGCCGGTAATGAGTAATTATCGTTTGACAAATTAATTGCATGACAAGGGCAAATGGTAAAAGATTGACTACTGCTGCTGACGAAACTTCATCTCAAAGAAAATGAGCAAACTCTCGCTTCATAAGAACATTTTACGCTCTGACACAAATGATTGTATAGATTTATGATTTCTCAAGGACCCCCGAGCCATACTTGGTTATGGTTTTTTTAAATAATGAAGGTTAATTTAGTTGAAGGGAATAGCTTTGTTTTAAAAGTTTGGAGGAATTCATGTGAGGCACATTATAATTGATTTCCCATTTCTTTCGTTTATGCTATTAAAGGCCGACAAGTGATTGAGTTCTACTAAGATTTGGACATTGCCCCATTACCGATACCAGATGGAGTAATACTTTTAGCAAACACGTATGAGACATAGTCTATAGCTCACATATTAAATACTCCAAAGTTTCAATGCCGCCTTGTGGTCTTCCGTTCTAGAAATGAAGCAAGTGCGATAATCCGTTCTTGAAACTCATTTGCGTATCCCACCATCCGTTTAAAATACAAAATACATGACATGGTTTGAGCAAATTGATGGTATTAACCGCACCGCTGCAAATTAAGTTTGCATAAAAACGGAGAATTTTTGCATCGTTCCAACAAGCATGCAAAGTGGTTGCATGTGCGCCAGATGATAATGAGGTGCTCTCAACTTGTCAAAAAACTTGAAAGTGTCAAAGACAAAGTAGATTCTTTATTGTATTACTTTGCTTGTAACGCATCGCATTGTTTGCAAACCCACCTGAATTATTATCGATGTTCCTTCGAACATCGTTTCTGAACACTTCAAATCAAATCACTTCAATCGGTCGCTTGTCTTAATAGTGGAAAAGTAACTTTGGCCCACTGACCAGTTACACGTGATAGCTGAATAATATCCTGACCTCTTGAATTTAATTTCTACAATCCACTTGACAGTAAAGATTTTTTTAGAAATTGGGTCAAGTTTAAAATATAAAGGATTTTAAATATCACGTAGCTTGCGTATTCCAAATCTATATTTGCATTCGTTAGTCTGTTGTGGTTCCTCGGCTGAGAAACTTTTCCATGATCAGTATGGGATTCCACCATAATGGAAATAAATCATTGTTAATCTCATGAAAAAAAGTTGTGGACTTGATATATTTCATATTGTAACCAATAACATTTTTATTGTTCGTACGGGTCTCGAGGCCATAAAAATGAAAGGTTTATTTTTTTTTTATTCATTTGAACTGAAAACGCGGGGGTACGGCCGGCTTGAAAATCTTAAAATTGTTGCTATTATTATCATACTTGTGAAGTGTGAAGGAACATACATGCTTTGCCTTAGCCTCAAATTCATAAGCAGTGTGATGACGGTGTTTTATAAATATACAAGCCAGGATATGGGCTTTCATGCGTGGATTTGTATCTAAACTTCCTTAAGGCGAGGTATTTGCATTTCTTACATTCGTACGCCCCACTGTCCATCATATCGCAGCAATAATGATACTCTATACCTCAAACACACTGACCTAAAATGACATTTGAATAAAAATAAAACACCCCACTTGTTCTTCGCTCCATTCCTTCTTTTGAATCAAGTACCTGCAAATTTCAATTTCGAAGTCTGTCAAATGCTTCTCGAGTCGTAAATACACAACTTCAAATAGTTGCTTATATCATGCAGTCAGTTTACCCGCGCCTCTACTGCTTTCCTACGTTTGCGAGTCCCTTGAAATGCACTTTAAAATAGAAACCGAGTTGATCTTTAAATTCAAGCTTCGAATCATGACTTTTCAAATGCACTTTTTAGATGTATTCAGCATTCTTTGCAATGCTCAATAGAAACTGCAAGTTTACAAAAATATAATGAATGCTTTGCAATAATTGACATTTCTCACCACTACACTATTCTTCCGCTCGTGCTCTAGTCACGAATCAATAAATCGAATCAGACTTAGCTTAGTCCGTGCCCGGTGTTTCATCTCTGTAATGACAGGGCACTTCGTATATACTTAACTACGCAATTCTAATTAGAGAAAGTTTCGGTTGAATTTTGCACGCGAAATTGAACTGCGCCCAGCCACCCCACATCATATAGAATGCGGGTCCTGGGAATTGGGAATAAGGAATACGACGGATGGCTTGTAATTTAAAAATTTCCCCATGACTAAAAGGAAGATCTCAGGTTTTTAATCCAGGGCAACTTAACTTAGTTAGATGAATCATTCTTTGCCCTCGCAAAGCGGCACTTTATTTCTTCATTCAAGTTTTAAGTGATATTAAAAAGGGAAACTGAATTGCAGCTTGGGAGGAGAAGGCAGGATGTTATGGCACATAACTTTATTGTTGCATTTCTTTTCATTCTGGATTTCATATTCAGTTCTCGGATTTCAAAATGACATTAGAATTAAAATGAGGGATGGGTAGCTTTATTGCTGCAGCTCAAGGATTGACCGCCGCTCCGCGTCGCTTTGATTCAAAGGGAATGAATAGAAGGGATTGTCTAAGATGTGATGAGAGTATATCTGCCTGATTTCATGGTTCTCTGCCTCCGAAGAATAGCGAAAGGTGAGAGAGAAAAATGGATTTTAAATAAACCTCAAACCCACGTTCCTTCACACATTGCGCTCTACTAATTTGCATTCCATTCATTTCATCCATGCCATGCCTACCTTTTGCACAAAAAAAACAGCAAGTGTCAAGTCGCATCACATCACCCATTCATCCGTATATATTCACATAAAGGCGGCGAGTGCCAGGATCACCTCCGGCAATGTGAATTTAACAATCCAAATCAGAACCAAAGCAAATTTCTGTTGTTGCACTTTTGCATGCGAATCCTGCATTTAAATATAACAATTGGAGTTTGCAAATAGCAGTTGTTGGCGGGTTATTTGTAAGGATGACATAATTAAAGGTTAAACTTTAGGTAAATGACGTCTGAATTTTGCAGAATCAGATTAAGGAAATGAAGTAGGATTTTATAAGCGTCAGATATTTGTTAAAATGATGAATTAATTGAGTGTTTGCATGGAAGAACTACTGACCTCCATTGGATTAATTATGAATCTCATGCTAATTGTACAATTGGTTTGGTAGAATTTTAAAAGTGCTATTTTATTTCAGAATGAAAATATTGGAGGACATAACAAGCCAAAATTTCAAGCAGTTACAACATTGGAGGACACGCAGGCAATTCGGTGCGCTGAATTTCATCCAAGAGGCCATGTTTACGCTGTCGGGTCAAACTCAAAGGCACTTCGAATCTGCGCCTTTCCTGATACAGTCAATCTCTCACATGATCACACTCCCCAGCAGCCGAATGTTCTTTTCAAAAGAAGCAAACATCATCGGGTTAGTCACTGTCTTAACTTTTCACAAATTTGTAATGATTTTGAGTGAGGGAGGTTTAGTTTTACGGGATTCTAGAATAATCTATGGGAAATTAAGAAGGTTTGGCATATTGAACAATTTAACAGGGTTCAATTTATTGCTTGGGGTGGTCACCGGATGGAAACCTATTGGCAACTGGAAGTAATGACAAGACGGTCAAGCTAACTCGCTTTGACCCAGACTCAAGGAATGAGTTCAATTATTCCCAAGAAGTGGAGTTAACGATGCATGATGGTACAGTTCGTGACATCTGCTTCATTGAGGACCTGAGCAACAAGTCATCTCTTTTAGTCAGTGGAGGAGCTGGAGATTGCAAAATTTACGTGACTGATTGTGTCACGGCTACACCATTCCAAGCTCTTACTGGACATTCTGGTAAGCAATTCCTGCATTAACTTTGCAGTAAGGAAAGTTGAAAGGGTTTAATATGGGTTAGCAAGCGCATAATAAATAAAATTTGGTTAGTTTATAAGTAGAAAACAGATTGGAGGTATAATTTTGTCGTTTTGTCTTCGGATTTCAAATCCCAGGACATAGAAGTTTTCCAATCGCAATGACAAGAGAGCTATTTCTTCTGAGTTCGGCGTCGGGCTGCTGTCACATTTTTAACGATAGCATTCGATAGAACGATCCTTAGAAGAACGCCTTCAAATCAATGTCATGACCTGTCAACGCACGAACGAACGCGCTTAAATTGAATGTTGAGATTGAGATTACGCAAATCCTCTTTTTTGTAATATTAGCACGCCTATTAAGGTTTTGAGGATTAAATTATTGATGACAACTGGGGTCGGGGTCTCAGCCATGACAATGCGTATTTGGATATAAACCTTATATATTAATATTCAGCAGTATTCAAATGTAAGTTGTAAAGCAAATTAGCATTTCCACACCTCGCCTTCTCCGCCCAAAACTCATAAACATTTAAGAACCAGAAAACAATAGTTGATTTGGAATTTATTACTTGACGAGTCCCAGATTAATTGTCCGACTTTGAGTTGTGACGAGTTTTGGATAGAGACCGTAGGAAGGTAAATAAGGTAATGAGGTAGATGTCATTGTAACGGGGCTGGCGTCGGGTCTGATCAGACTTGGATTTTTAGTACTGTAAATGCCCAAATTTGGAAAGTCCCTACTTTTCATACAAAGTTGACTTTTGAACTTTGGGGTCTGCTTCGTGCAAACGCAAATCAAGCTATACAAGCAATGACTCGTTCAATTAATCAAGTGCTTACATACGTAAATGCGTGTTAGGCGTGCGGTAACCCATTAAACTCAATGCTAAGGTTAACGGCTAAAGAACCAGTGGCCCATTTCAATCAATTAACAATCCGTTGTCAATGTTCACCTTGGCAGGACCCATATTATCACTCTACAATTGGGGTGGAGCAATGTTTTGCAGTGGATCACAAGACAAAACAATTCGTCTTTGGGATTTAAGGACACGGGGCTGTACCGGAATGATTTCTCCACTCACTAGCCCAAATTCATCAACCGTGAAGTCTCCCGTGGGCTCTGTCTGTGTGGATCCAACTGGGCGCCTCTTGGTTTCTGGACATGAGGACTCTGCTATTGTCCTATACGATATTCGAGGAAATCGACAAATCCAAACAATCAAACCACATGTTGCGGATGTACGTTCCGTACGATTCTCACCAAATGCGTATTATCTTCTGTCTGGAGGGTAAGATCAACCTTTTTTTTTGTTTTTGGCATTTTTGTGGGGAAATAAAGTGTATTTACTGGAGAATTGAATTTTGCTCAAGGTATGATCAGCGCATAATGCTAACGGATTTGCAAGGAGATTTATCCCAGAAATTGACGTCCGTCGTAGTGGCTGGACATGATGACAAAGTAATTTCAGGACGCTGGCATCCATCTGAATTCAGTTTCCTGTCTACAAGTGCAGACAAGACAGCAAAACTTTGGGCTCTTCCACCCTCTGCCTAAGTTTTGAATTTTTGATGACGGTAAATGTTGAAATCGTTTAGGGAATGTTATTAATATATTCAGGCGACTTAACTAATATATATATACTAAGTTGTGATGTGAAGAACACTTAACAGCGGACATTTCATTGAAAGCTAGAACTTAGAGTTTATATTTAAGTAACATTTTCGGCAAGTAGTTGAAAATAACTCGATATAATGTAACTTATAGTATCACTAACCACCACTTCGCAAACTGTAACGCTTCTTCGAACCGCCTGCCCAATATCATACGTACAAAATAATAGAGCTGTTGGTGCTAACCTTTCAACTTGGGCGGCTTTATTTTATTAAACCTTTGCATATTACTTTCAAATACGTGGAACTTAAATCATTAATTGGAAGATAACGTTATCCTTCAACAGTGAAATGTAGTTTATTATACTTTTTTCCACAGAATTTTAGAAAAATATTAACCGTGCAAGTTTGGCTGGTGGTCTTCCCTCCTTCAAGCTAATATTAATCTAAAAAGAAGTTAAAACTATAAAGTATGTGGTATTAAATAAAACTAAGAAAATGCATTTGTGTTGAGATGTTCATTTATTTGCATATTATAATCTATCATCTGTCAAGGATGAATGACTAGCACAAATAGATTGATCAAGAACTGTTTAAATCAACGAACCACCTCAGCGCCATAATTCATCTTTTCATACACTTTAAAACAAGCTACGGAATTCTTTGGAGTTAATCGTTACTTTAGTGGCGGTGGTTTGTTTAGCAGTGGAGAAATGTAGTGTCTGAGTTCGTAAATTGATTGCTCCCATCGTTCTTCGTAGAAAATATGAAGAAAAGGTCTGGAATGCAACCCAACTTGAATAGCCCAAGGTAGATGAGTTTCCAAATACTTAGCACGATGTTTCGGTTTCAACCTAGTAGCACCAAAAAGGCCACCCAAAACACACATTGGTAATCCAGTCTGTATACCTTCAATCCATTTGACCACAACCTCCCCTAAAAAAGAATAAATTTCCTCATTTAAATAAAATTTACATAATTACAACTAACCTAAAACCAATTATCAGGAGTTAAAGATTTAAAAAAGTGTCTACCAAGCATATTTGTAGGCTGTCCAGTCACAGCATGAACCAAGTCATGGCATTCACGGTATCTTTGAAGCACATAAGCTAACTCTGGATCCTCAATAAACCGCACGGGAAGACGACTGTCTGGCGTCACATTATTAATCCTTAAAAAATTTAAATACGTATGCCCAAGTGTTCCCTCCGGCAAATGTTGAAAGGCCAGGGATGTCAATTTCTTTTGTATTAATTCTTGGTTTGAGATCCAAAATCCGAGCACCTTCGGGATCCGCTTTCATTTTGTCGTAAATATTCTGTAAAACGATATCTGCAGTCACTTCGCCAAACACGGCAATAGATTCTGCAAAGTTAGAAATTAACTAAGAGAATGTGCGATCATTATATATTTCACATTATGGATTTATTACCTGCTCTAGTCGGGTCAAGAAATGATGCCAGCCCTGTACCAAATGCCAAGAGGCCCTTCTGTAGTGGATTCAATTTGATTACAGGTTGTGGACGTATTTCATCCAAATTTAACTCTTCCTCCTCATGATTTGTATCTTCCGATTCATCCAGCTCATCGGAATCAGGGATTTGATCCTTAGTGTACGATCGAGAGTTTAAACTATCAAAAACTGTCGGAGAACTGAATGATGTTGAATAACGAAGAAAAACAATGGGTGAATGTGGGGCATGTGGGGCACTTCTGTGGCTATTTGCGATTTTGACACATCGTAAAATGCACTGGCAAAGTCCGGTAGCCCTACGTCTTGACATCTGAATAAATAGTAACTAAATTGTAGTATTGTATTAATTCTGGAACTAGAACAATTTTCGTAGCACTCCAAAACGAGCACATTATTGGTTTGAATTTTTTTGTGCCCGTCCCGCTTCCTTGCATTGGATTTCACAGATGCTCAGGGAGGACGCTGCCGTGGCATGTCCATTTTTTAAACCACTTTGTTTCTGTTCTAAGGTCTAACTGGATTTTGCAATTTACAGGAGCGGATCGATAAAGGAAATAGTTTTTACACAACCGAATGATCTAGTATTTTAAAAGTCTGCCAATAAGTTTTACAAGCCTAATAAGTTCGTACCACTTTCTTTTTCTTTTAATTTCCCAAAAGCAAACTCACCATGTAGGTTTAACTAATGATTCAATCAAACTAGTAGTTTCTAGTGCGTGAGGATCTGTGACTTATAACT